>CM037854.1:14846619-15075817 GCA_021234595.1 Delia radicum | reverse complement strand
TTTTTTCAGTACGTAACGGTGTCTCAACATACACTTGGGGATTATCATCACTCCAAATACGGCAGTTTTTGTTTTTTAACGTTTTCTATTTAACCAAAAATGAGCTTCATCGCTAAACAAAATTCACAAAAATCCGTGTGCGATGAGTAGTTTGAACAGAACCATGATTTTCAAAATAAATTTGCACAATTTGGGAAGCGTTTTTCAGTCTATTCACGTTGAAATGCCAAACCCAAAGGTAACATAAATCACTTGACAGCTGACAAAATGGCCGGCAGTTAAAAAAGTGTAGCCAACTTAAAGTTGTATAAGTTGGCAACACTTTTTCAAACAATTTTCTATTGTTTTAGAGAGTTGGTAAATGTGGCTTATCTCTTTTAAGCCAATTGTATTTAATAAATAAAAAATTTAATTTTTAATTTCGAAATTTAACAATTAGGTTTTTATTAAAAAAGCCTCTGGCTTTTTCTGATTATAATAAATTTTATGTATAAACTTAAGTCTACACACCGGGGTGGTTGTTTTCTAATGAGATCGAGTCAAGAGAGAATTCATAAAAGAGATCAAATAACAAGAACTTCTTGTTCTCTTATATTTAAACACCAACGAAGGTACTAAAATTGGAGTAGTAATACATTATAACTTTTAGATTAAAGAGTTTAAAGTGGCATCAAGGGGCCGTTAAATTCAAAATAGGAAATTAAAGACAAATTCTTTAAACATTTTTAAGGTGGCGCGGATGGCCGTCTACCTCATAAATAAGTTTAGAAAAATTTAAATTAGGTAAAAATAGATAATTAAACAAAAATAAGAATAGATATCGTTGAAATCGCTTTAACAATAGTTTTTTAATATAGGTCCATTTTAGAGAACATGTTCCCCAATGTGGAACTTTTAAATTGTTTTAAAAATTATTATATCACTTTTTTAACTTAGTTGCCACAAGAAGTTGGCCTATAAGCTGATGTATTTGGATTTGGAATATTACACTTAGTATACAGCTCAAAAATCTGCACTCTTTAAAAATTTCATCCAACTATATACTACATGCCGTTATTAAGAAGTCAATATTTATATTTTAAAATAATGCAGAAGGTAATGATATATCATTATTGGTTATGCAAACGGCAATGTGACGACATTACCAATACTTTCCTGGTTGTTATAAGGTGGCATACGAAACGTATAAGTAATATTTATATTAATAAATAACACTCATACGCCTTAGTAACCTGAACAATTAAAAAACATATTTAAGAGAAACTCTATTAGAACTCGTTTGCTTTTTTATTGCATAAATCAAGAGTACGAGGGCGGAACAATAAGTTCGTGACTTTTTGAATGAAACACAGTTTTTTTTGCAAAAAAAAAAAAATAAAAAATATTTTTTAACATAATCTTCAATATATACTTAACGTGTCTCCAATTTTTGTATCCCTTCCCAAAAATAGAATTTTTCGAGGTCCATAAAATAGGCATTTGTTTGATCAATAATTGTATCGTTGGAGCTAATTTCTTTAGGTTTGGAAATAGGAAATAGTCACTGGGGCTAAATCCGGAGAATATGGCAGATGAGGTACCAATTCGTAGCCCAATTCATGGAATTTTGCCATTGAGACCGCACACGTGTGCACCCGTGCATTATCTTGATAAAAGGAACTTTTTTCTTGGCCATAAGGGGTCGTTTTTTTTAATCGTCGTTAAATCGGTCCAATAAGTTAGCATAATATTCCGCCGTTTATTGTTTTTCCCTTTGGAAGGCAATCGATGTGGATTATCCCGCGTGAATTCACAAAAACTGTTGCCATCACCTGATTGCCCGATAAACTTAAACTTCTTCGGAGCCGGTTCACCCGGAGAAACCCATTGTTTAGACTGCTGCTTGGTCTCTGGAGTGTTTGAAATGGATCCATGTTTCATCCACAGTTAAAAAACGCCGCAAAAAACTCATTCGAATTGCGAAACCATACTGCCATATGAAATGTCTATGGCAATCAACAATCTCACGCACTTTTTACTCTTCGATCGGAAAGCACCATATCGTGGATTTTTTTGACATTTTCGGGTGTATTGACCTTAAATGACCGTCCAGAACGTTCAGCGTCATTTGTACTTGTGCGACCACAACGAAAGTCAGTAAACCTCATTTTTACCATTGAAATCGATGGTACAGAGTCCCCATAGTATTTATCAAGCTTTTCCTTGGTTTGATAGACGGTTTTTTTCGCAAAAAATAATGTTTAATGAGCACTCGAAATTCACTTTTTTTTCCATTTTTAAAAAAATCCACGAGGTTGCATGTTTTGAACAGCTGTTAAACGCAAAGTAAATGATGGAACTTGCTCAAAATTTGACAGTAGTCTATGAAAAGGTGGTACTTGATGGGAGCAGTGTTGTATTTCATATAACTAAGAGGGAAGTTCGAAAACTCACGGACTGGTTGATCCGCCCTCGTATTATTCATCAAAAATATTGATCGTAGTTTTTTAAACTTTAGTATAAGATATTTCAAAGTAACAGACCAATGAAACCAAAAACTCTAAATGGCAGCAAAATTTAATATCCTTCTGTTAAAAAATACTTTTTTTTTCCTTAAAACTATAATTTTATTTTTATTTAGTATTCAAAGATGGTTAGGAAAACTATTGTAAAGTCTGGTGTCTGGAAAATTAAAAATATATTCAAATGAATAATGACATTTGTTTTTGGTTGGTATTTGTGGTTGCAACCATGCAAATATAAAGCAATAGAACTTGTTAAAAAAACAAAAACACATCCAGACAAATATTCAGGCAAAACAATATAACTCCAGGAGATAGTAAGAGAAAGGGGATAACAACGCACCAAAAAGGGAAACAAAAATGGAATGCAATTTTCTAGTTTTACCACAATAACATGATACAAAACACAAGCCGTTTGAATGAAACCTAAAAAAAAAACAATATCCTTAGAATATTTAAAAACACTGGTTTATGTTTAAACACAATTTTTAACGATTTTATTTCAAAAATAACAAGTTAGTTTTCGCATCAAAAAATATATTTTTGACTTTAATTTGATCTTTAATTCCTTTTATATTTGTTTTAGTTTTGTACACTATGACTTTAGTGTTATAACTATTTATTTAATATATATATCTTTATTATTGTGCATCTAGTGGAATTCAACTTAAGTTTCTTAGTTTTTTTTCTTTCTTTGTTTTTTTCACTCTTTCTGATTCTCATAATCAATTCCACAATGCCACAAAATGTCATCAGAACTATTTGCAGCTCAATTTGTCGCGACTTTGTGGCACAAATAATGAGACAAACTAAAAACATGTCTGTGATTATTATATCGATTTATGAATTCTTGTTATTTTCTTTCTTTTTCGGTCTCAGGATAAATCACGCAATTGTTTTTTTTTTTTAAGAGAAGCAACACTCAGGAAATTCTTCCTATTAATTACTGTGTTGCTTTCTTTGGAAAGGGGGATAGTGGAGAGATGAAAGGTGGTGAAACATGAAGGGCTTCAAACATAGCAACACTGTAATTGCGCGAGATGATAGGTCTTAGAACAGTTGTTGCTCGCCACCTGATGTAGAGTTGGCGAATTTATTGAAGCTTTTTGTTTCATAGCCCTGATTCATTATTTTTCTTCGGGGGGGGTTAAGTGCTATGGGAACACCGAAGGTGGGCGCAGCGACACATATAAGTGATAGAAAACTCATACATATTATTTTTCTAAATTGAAGTTTTCGTCACCGGGAATCGAACCCGGGACCATCTGTGTAACAGTCCAACGCGCTAACCATTACACCACAACGCACCACAAAAAAAAAATTTCTTCAATTTAACGAAAAATTTAATTTTTTTAAAGAAATCTGTTTTTAATAATATTTCTTTATTGTTTGTACACGCACAGAAAAACATGGTTGGGGCAACCATACTCGATTTATGATTGCGATGGTTGTGACAACCATACTATTATAGTTTTCTTAATTATAATATGATAATTAGACAACCATATTATGATTGCCAATTGATCTCAATATTATCATATATATATGATTCCAACATTATTCTCCCAGCATTCTCTTAAAGCTGGATTAAAAAGTTATGCATGATATTTTTTTAAATTGTACAAATGTACATTTATTTGTTTAATAATTAACACATTTAAATAAACTTATTTTGAAATAATTTAAAATTGTATTTGCTCTGAAGAATAAGATTTTGGTTATTAAGGAGTTACATAAATCACTATTTTGTTGCGATGTATATATACATAAATTTTATATTTTAGTATCTAAAAAGGCAAAACTAAACTTTCTCTTTTTCATCACAAATCTTATTTTGTCAGGAAAAATAAAATAATGAAAACATGTGATTGCAGCATAACTACGCATATTGTATTTATATTTAGTTAGAATGTTGTTCTATCTCAAGTCCGAAATCTAATATGATATTGTCATATAAGATTTTATTTGTAGCTTTTATAAAAGTCTAATCATTTACATGATAGACAATACCATGGCTTCATTCGTTACTTTAATAATTACTTGAAACTTACAAGAGCTTTTTCATTTATTTTATTTTTGCTCACAGTTTTGAACTTTCAGATTCAAACCAATACAAAATGCAGTTACAAGGCTTTGGATATACATTCGCTATAAAAGAAATTTCCATATCGCTGCTTGGTTGAAAAGTTATATGGTCAAACCAAAATTTTACGATTTTTAAACTTTCGCGGTTTTTTCAATAGGGTATATAAACAAACAGTTTTAATAAAAAAGCAGACACGAATTTTTTGAATATTTTTTTTGACAAAAATAATTTAAATTTATAATTGTCACGGAAACGGAAAAAAATAAACTACAATACTAAGTTTTTGTGGTTAAATTTTATGAAACTTTAAATAAATGAAAATAATAAATGAAACTAAAAAAATCGGGACCCTTGGAAAAATGGTCATAATATAAAAAAAAAAAATCAATTTTTATTTTCTTCAAAATTAAAAATATATAAAATAATTTTTGTGTTGGGTTTAATCATAACTACTCAGATAAAATATATTACTTTCCCATAAAATCGATAACTTAACCTAACTTAGTGTCAAAAAAAGTTAATAAATATTTTGGGGGTACCTCAAAGTGACTTTTTTGCATTTTTTGAAAATTTTATTCAACAAAAATCAAAAACCTAGTGTTTGCTGTCAAGCATTTTATTAAACACATCTCAAGTATTAAATAAGTCAAGTACTATGGATATCCGTTGCCAAATTTTTTTTTTAGAGCATATTGTATATGATTGTAATAACTTAATTATAAAATACTATTTTTTCTGTTGATAGTTAACCCATGTTAACCACGTAAGAAAAATGCAGCTTTATGGCAAAATTTATAAATAAAATAAAAAAAGGAATAATTCAATTTATAGTTATTCTAAAAAATTTTCGTTAACCGTTTCTAGTCTTCGAGTAGGTCAATTTAGTAAAAATTTTAACTTAAAACTTTTCCATAATAAAAATTTTGAGGGAAAAAAAAATTTACACTATTAAATTAAAAATACGTTTTCGAAAATACTCCTGAATATGTACAAAAAAATCAATTTTAATATGAATACAAATATCTGAATTTATATTAAATAATTAATTTTAGTTAATTTTAAAATGTAAACAAATTACAATTAGAAACATAAACAAAAATTAATTTTATGTCATCTTTGTGATTTTTGACTCTTTAAAATACGAGGGTCAATTGTGACCCCATGAAAACACAGGTTAACTATGAACACGAAAAATTATACTTTATAATAAAGTTATTACAATTATATAAAATAGCATACACATTACACATAAACATTGATGAAATATTACAAAAATCTGTTTTAAAAAAAAAAGTCTATACAAATTTAAAAAAACGTTGAAATCCGCTGGAATCAAAATGCTCTAACAAAAATTTTTGCCAACGGATATCCGTAATACTTATGTTATTTAATATTTGGGATGAGTTTAATAAAACATTTGACAGCAAGAACTAGTTTTTTGGTTTTTGTTGAATAAAATTTTCAAAAATGTAAAAAAGTAACTTTTAGGTACACCACAAATATATGAGCATTTTTTTGACTCTAAGTTTGAATAAGTTAGCGATTTTCTGGGAAGGTAATATTTTTTATCTGAGTAGTTGTTATTGAACCCAACACAAAAATTATATTACATTTTTAAATTTAGACAAAAAAAATTTTTTTTTTTTTATATTTGGTAAATTTTTCCAAGGAGGCCTGATATTCAAGGACGATGCGGGACACATTCCCGATATACTAGCACTCTAATTTTTTGCATGGTGAGTTTTTGTATCCAAACAAATATTTTAAGAGGGGGACAGCCCGAAAAATCGCAAGTTGAAAAATAAGGCCCACCCTATTGTAATACAGTTATTTTTAAAAAAATGTCAGTCATTTGTAAAACAAATTTAATTTTTACTAACCTTGTAGTTTATTTAAAAAAACAAACCACATCAAATGACGGTTTTATGATTTTACATTCATTTTTTACAGTAGTTTTTTTTTATTTAAAAAACTAAATGTTTCTTTATTTTTTACTACCATGTGGTTAATTTTTACTAGAACTGTTAGTCATTTTTGAACATTAAAAAGCAAATGACAATGTTAGTTGAATTTAATAAAATGTATGTCGTCCTTTCTTTAAGTGAAATTTCATTTGTTTTTAACTACATTTGCAGTGGGGTTTACCTACAGAGTATTCTAAGTGCATATTTTACAATTATTTGCAATGAAATCACAGCATTTTATGGGAATTCGACATATAAAAGTCATGGCATATGTGAGCATGTGTGTACGGGATTATCTTTGTCTTACTCCCTTGCAAACACGCTTGAAGGTAAGCAGCGTTTTTACTAGGTATACTATATAAGCCTAATACTTTTTATCATATTTCTATCAATGATAAAAAGTATGCAAGACAATACGAGATTAAATAAAATTTATATAAAATTCTAGTCTTTAGGAAATTTTATAAAAACTTATTTTACTAATTTAGTTTATTAAAAACACAGAAATGTTATTTATAAAAGTTTAAGTAATCTTAATTATGAAAATATTTTCAACAAAAAAAAAAAACAAAAAACATTCTGTTTATTTTCCACTCTTTTATATTTTGATATCAAATAGTTAAACTTTTAAATGTTATTATTTTTAACAAAATAATAACAATAACTAAGTTTAAGAAAAAACTTTTTATTTCTCTATAAAGTACTAGTCAAAATTTAGTCAGTTCAATGTTGCCATGTCGGTTAAAGTTGCAATAATAAAAAACATCTAACAAGAAATAAAAATAATATGAAATGCAACATAAACAGGATACGGAAACACACAACATTGTCTTATATAAAAGTTTTCAATATTTCTTATATGTGTTATATAAGAAAAAGTAGCATATGCAACTGCCAAAATATATTTTATAAATAGTATAAGTTACACTCTTAAAAATTGTATAGTAACATTAATAAATATAAAATGAATATGTACATATTTTTTAAACAACCTAGCTAAATAAAGTGAATGTAGTGCTTTAAGAACCTCTTTAACTTGACTTCCAAAGCATTAGCATACGCACATTTTTCGTTTTCATAGAAGATTTTATTAACAACTGCTAAAAATGTTAAATTAAAGTTATTTTGAATAGCATTTGCATCGCCATATAAATGAATTGGTATCTAAATTACTAACATCGTAAGATGTCTTTTTTCATAATTTCATATATTAACCCTTTTAGAAGCATATTTTAGTGTAAAAAAAACCGGAAATATTAAAAGATCTTACGTTCCATGGCACACTCGTTTCATTGCAGGACACGTTTTCCCACTTGTAGTTAAACTACTTCTTTTGCTAATGCCAAAACAAATTTCATTACCATTTAATGAAATGTTTGGCATTAGCATTTGTCATACTAATGCTAATGAAAACACACTAATGCCTAAAAAACTAATTACAATTGAGCAAAAAAAAAGCATTTGTTTACAAAAAAAAAAATAGAGTGTAAATTGCTTTACATAGAAATGGAACGAAGATCGATAGGAAATGTATGTTTATTTGTATTATCACGTAAATAAGTAAAAATAAATAAATAAATCACCCTATAGCTGTTTTATAAAAGTTTATCAGTAGGGATCTCTCCCGGACATAACCCATTTATATTATAAGGGTGTATTAATACTGATTTGGTCCGTTTTACCCTATCTCGCTTAGTTTCGGAGATACTGGGCATTTTAAAAAATCGCCATGTTAAAAAATGTCTAGTATCTCCGAAACTAAGCGAAATATTGCAAAACGGTCCAAATCTTTAAAAAACTTATCCTAGGTAACACATTCCGTTAATTCAAATGTGTAAAGTGTTCCGATTCCATATCGTTCCCGTTTAGACCAATGTTCCATTTTATTATCAGAGTGATTAAATTGGTATTGTCACGTACTTATTTGGGTAAACAAATAATTAGGATACTGTGTGGCTGTTTTATAAAAAATTAATCTCTCGGGATCTTTCCCGGACATATCCTATTTGTATTACGAGCGTTACTTAAAGCTCCTTGTAAGCCCAGATTTCATCGATATTCACCATTAGTTTTCCGAAAATGTTATCTGTCAATTGTAATTTGTTTCCTTTAATTGATGCAATACTAATAGTAATGAAATTTAAAATTATTGCCATTAATCAATGAAATCAAATCAATGAAAGTAATTATCATTAATTAAACAAATGCTAATGAAACTAATTTCATTACAGTTGATATCAATGCAATTGTAATGAAATCATCAATTAAGTCGTCCATACAATTAATTACTCCCATGTATGGTTTAAACTAAATTTCGAAACACTACCATATAATGTAAATATAGTTTCAATTGGTCTTCGGGCGTAAAGTAAATGCAGTTTTAAAGCTATAGACACTTTGATTTAACAAAAACGATCATAAGTGGAATTTTAATTTTGATATAAGTAAACCTTTTAGTAAATAGACTATTTTTTGATTTTGAAACAAACTAAATTCATATTAGTGTTTCAAAATTTGTTTCAGTGTATTAAAGTGTTATGAAAACAAAGTTTCAAGTTTATTGTGTCATTTCGCATATTGTTTGCAATATTTAATGAGATAACACTGGAAAGACACTTACACACTTATTTTTATACTTTCGTAGTTCTTATATTGTTGTTTAGAAGTTTTGCTACTTTGCTGAAATCAAATTATTGGAAAAGTTAGTCAATATTTGTTTGGTAAGATACAAAATATTGAAAAATAAAAACAAGAAAAATACACATTATTTTCTAAGGAGTGAGATCAGTCAAACTAGTGCACGTATTTTACATTGTAAGTTCTTTTGCATACTTCAAACGAAATATTAATATAACACTGTACTAAAATACAATTTGCCCTGTGGCGATATCTCAACTTAAAACGCAAAAGTTGTCAACTCTGAACGTAAAAACCATACGTCAAATCTGTTCACATTGTGAAATAGAAACGGAGGAGATTAGAAAAATAAACAAAAATCTAAAAATAGAATATTTGTGTTGTTAGTGTTGTCACTTCTGAGTATAATATACAATAACAGAAAAAGCTAATATGAAAGAAAACTGCAATTTAACTGCATTAGATTCGAGGCCATACTTGGGTGTGATCGCTAAACGGTCATGACTTGGTATTGTTACGTTTGTAATGTAAGATGAGCGCAGGTTTGATTCTTACATCAGCAGGTTGTTGAAAAAATGATCATATAGAGTACAATTTAAATGGAAAATCACTGATGAGCCTGTCCATAAAAAGGCAGAAACTAGTCTAGTCTGATTTAAAAATTAATAGTGTTTATAATTTTTAGAGAAAAAACGTTTATTCTTTTTCTTAACCTCAACATTTGTTAATTAAATTGGTCAAATGCATATTAATTAAAAATTAATTGCGACTGTCTATATGACGTTAATATAACACTGTACTGAAATATTTTTTATTAAGAGATCTTTAAAATCGTGCCTAAATTGTGTGAAAAACTCCTATGGGTAATGGGACCGGTTATGCGTATGCCACAGGATCCGTCCCTTCGTGCCAGAGACCGGTCCACTGTGCTTCGTTCCCATATAACGAAGGGACAAAAATAGAAGGAGTAGTCAGATATTTTTGAAATTTGGTACACTAGCATAAAATAGCTTAGTTAAGAAAAATAAGAATTTTTGGAAAAATCGGCCCTAGGACACGCCTACCTCCCATGTGTCCTGAAATTGAAAAATATAATTTTAGCTTCAATAATGCCCACAAAATTACAAAGAGTGGTCATGCTGATACACATGCAACTAGCAACGTGTGTGTAAATTTTTATTTAAATCGGACTAAGGACTAAAGGTCCTGCTATATATCCTTTTTCTTAAAAACGCTACCATTGCTAAAAAAATTGTCTGATCGTAATAAATTTTGGTATGTAAATTGATATTTGCAAGATATACATTTGTGCCAAATTTGGGTAGAATCGGATTATCAATGTGGAAAATACAAAAACATCATTTATTGAAAAATAGGATAAACCGGTTAAAATGCTCTTGCAAAAATAAAACTATAAGGATATTTGAAAGATAACATAAATGAAAAAATTAAAGAGGAAAACTAGCAATGTAAACGTCATTAAAAAATTATGAAAAAATCATATCGCACTTCCATCAAAATTTTTATTTTTCCACTTTTCGAAAAAAATTGACGAGTAGTATTCATATCCGCTGTAAAAATATCGTGCTATTTTGCCTACTTTTTGATAATGAAATGGTTGGTTTAAAAATTCTTTTTCATGTGCCTTTAATATTAAATTTAAAATTGTTTTGCTTCTACTGAACATTTTGAGTTAATACCCTCCTGTTGATTAAGTGCGATATATTTTGATAAAAAAATTAAAATTATATCTGCTTTCTCTCCATAACTTATTCACTTTACTATTAAAAAACTGAATACTTTGTATTAAGTTTTTTTTGTTAAAATATGAATCGCCTATCTTATGTTTTACATATTTATACACCTCTGATATTTTATTGTTTGAGGATGCTGCTATCCAACAATCAATTATATCGGAATTTTTTTAAATATTTGCCATCACCACAGATTAGTTACATTAATTTATAAATTTATTTTTTAAACCTTGTTTACATTACAAATAGAGATGGACCCGTTAGTATTTTCATCCACTAGCACTCACGATCACTTATGTTAAAGGCAATTAAATTTGTAACACTTACGGTTTTTATACAATTGAAACTTTTATAGAAAATAAAAATTTCTCTCGCATTTCCGAAAATTTAATATATGGTCGTATTAGCGCTGCTGGAATATAGTTACTATCACACGCGTGTATTGTAACTTCAAAACAAATGTGTCACGCTATCATCTCTAATTTGAAAAATATAAATAACGGCAAATAATATGATAAAGCAAAACAAAAATATGAAACAAAAAAAACTTTAAAATCGAAGTCAATCGCAACTTACACTTTAAAATAGTAATTTAAATATGAAACAGAATCTAATTTATAGTTTAATTGGATCTAACTAATTATTAATGAGATATTTTACATAACATGAAGCTACAGTTGCATACACTGTGCAACAAATTTTGGGTGTCCGAGTTTATCTTAAATGTTAAACGTGTTAGTGGTGTTCCATGAGGAGGGGCTGAAATGACCCCTAAAAATGGCAGATAGAGGGTTAATTAGTTCTATGAAAAGAACCGTCATCAAATTTTATTAAAATCATCTATTAGCCTTGTATTAGATTTAATACATTTTTTTTGACTTACTCAAAACGCCTTTAAAAAAAATTTAAAAACTTCAGTGGGCCATAAAAAAAAACTCGAGCTAAATTTTGAAAATACTTCAGTGGTTTTGGTCTACTAATGATATAATTAAATTTTTTTATTTTTTAACATGTAAAATATAAAATTGTGTTGCGCAATGATATTAAACACTCTTAAATGCCTGATATTTGAGTAAAAATCATAAAATTAGGCATTTCAAAAACGCATTTTTTTTAAGTTGTGGTAAAAAATAGGCACTAATTTTTGAATACCCTCTTAGCTAAGAGTATAAACTTACAAAAACAGAAAAAAAAAAATATCTAATTTTATATAATTTTTTTTTATACTCCATCAAACTTAAGTAATTTTTGGATTTTCAACAAAAAAAAATGTGTTTTTCAGAGCAATAAAAAAAGTTATTTTGTAAAAAAATACTAAATTATAAATTTTAATTTAACTGCAAATATATCAAAGTACTTGAAAACCAAATTTCGAGCGACTTTTAAAAAAATGAATTTTTCAGAATTATTTTTGTGAAACAACTAAAACTCATTTTTCTGTTAAGTAATTTTTGGAAGAAATTATCTGCTTTTAAACGCCCTCTCGTGGTGGCAAAAGCAATCAGAAAAATTTTTTTTGTTAACATTTATTTGAGATACCTTATTATCTTTCAAAAATCTGTATTTAAAAACAATTTGAGACAAAAATTTTTTTTTGATTTTTGTCTATGGGACAAAGCATAGTGCGGTCCTCTGCTAAACCCTACCATATGTAAACAACTGGCAACTTTAACTAAAAATTATCTAAAAATTTCACTAAAATTTAGTAGATTATACATTTTTTTTTTGCTGTTTTTATTTTACTAATATTTAGCAAAAAGATTCTGCTAATTTTATTGCTTTTTCTGCAACGTAATTTTAAACTAATTTTAGTAACTTTTTCTTCTATTTTTACAGACTTATTTGTATACACTCACGCAACACATACGTAATAGTGTTGTTTAACAAAAACAATATTCAAACTTACAATAGCAATGAATTTGAATATCCTTTTTTTTGTTTGCAAACAAAACGTATGAAAAACAATATTAACATATGCCATGACAATACTTCATGTGAAAAACATTTGATAGAAAAACGTAAAAAAGGTTTTAATGTATGCAAAACTACAAACGAGTTGTATGTTGCTGTATCCCAGTAAACATCGATTAAAACTTTTGAGAAATTTTAAAATTTTGATTTAATATTAATTGTACATTTCCAGTTATTTTCAAATGAAAACGTTTTAAACTAAATTTTATATTTGAAATACATTTGAAAACAATAATTTTGTCAAATATTATCCTCTGAGAATAGCGTTGAGAAATTATAGTTCTCGTTTAGGGAACTATAGGGTTCTCAACAAAAACGTCTTGTATTTATCAAGGCTTTTTCCATTTTTTTGAATCAATAATAAAAATTTAAATTCATAGAAATTTCATATTCAAACATATTTTTTCAAACATAAAAAATACAATTTTTTATTAAAAAAATATTTTTAATAACGCTATGCTCGAATTTCACACTTTTTTTAACAAGCTGGGCGCCCTACTTGTAAATGTGAGTACGCTGAATTCAATGGTGCTATTCGTTTTTCGTAGTTAGCGCTCGTATTCGCAATATTCCCGATTTAAAATTTCAATATTAAAGTACCATAAAACGATATTTTTATTCTTTTGGGATCATTTTTGAATTTAAATCAATAGACTCTATTGAATATACACAAAATAACATAACATTGTAAAAATTAAAAAAAAAAATTTCACGAAATTTTTTATTGAAATTTTTTTATTTAGATAAATTTCGCAAAAAAATTACAGCTTCTTTAATGTTGTACATATTTATTCAAATTTTATATATTTATAATTAAAAGTGATCCCAGAATTATAAAAATTTGATTTTTTTGGCACCTTAGCGTCAACAATTTTAATCGCGAATACGAGCGCTAACTTTGAAAAACGGTTATAACCAGACGGCCAGAAAGCTAATGATTTCAGATTAAACTTTTTCAAACCTGAAAAATAAAATTTAAACAAAGAAATATTGTTGATAAACAACTGGAAATTACATAAAAAACTGTTTTCAAGGGTAAATGCTTACTGGGATGTATGAACAAATGAAAAACTTGAAGGCATATAAAATGCACTTTTTTAGAAAAAATTATGGAGAGGATAATTTGGAAAAAGCCACGAAATTAAAAGGACTTATATAGAGATTTTCATGATATTGATTTTTAATTTCGGAATTAACAGTTCCCTTTCTGGAATATAATTAAATATGTCATATTGTGGAATGTAACAAAATAGTATATTTTTTATATCCAAACTGCACCTTCCTCCGGACCTGTTAAAAGCAAGAAAGTTCAAAAAAATAATAAAGTTTTTGTTAACTAAACACGTATCAAAGAGTGAAGATTTCACATTTAACTTTGTTGATATAAACATCATATATATATGCTCAATGTAAAATCAATGTAAAAAAATCAATGTAAAAATCTTATTAATACTCTTTCGATAGCTGCAGTGCAAAGCACAACTACAACAACAGAAAATATCGATATTCGACAGAAAATTAGTCCTTGGATGACAAAAGAGTTAATTTCTTTAATAATTTTAAAAAATAAGTTGTTAAAGGCGAGAAGAAGAAATAAAAATGATAAAACTATACCGGAACGTTTCAAAAGATTAAGTAAAGTTATTAAAGTTTGCAATAAAAGTATGATGAATGACTATTACAAATATAATATAAAAATGTGCAACGGTGACTCTAGAAAAACTTGGGAATTCTTAAATAAGCAACTTGGTAGGAAAGTTCAGCCATTGAAAAAACTAAAATCGAGAACTAACAATGTACTTGCGTCGGATGAAGAAAAATCAACAGCGTTTAATGATTTCTTTTATAAATCGGTTCAAGAAATGCGAGATAGCATACCCCAAGAACCAAACGACGATATAAACTTTTTTCGGACATTGAATTCTGCAGATACTCATTTTAACTTTGAAAGAATAGAAAACACAAAAATTGAACAAATTTTGGATAGCTTAAATGCGACAAAAAAAAGTCCAGGCTGTGATAACATTACACAAAAGATGTTGTTGGTAAGAAAAACAACCGTGTCTGAAATGATAACAAAAATTTTTAATAATATGATTCATGAGTCAAAATATCCCGATATCCTTAAAATACACAAAATTATTCCAATACCAAAATGTATTGACAGCCATAAAATTGAAAATTATCGTCCTATATCAATTTTACCGATTATTGATAAGATTTTTGAAAAAGTCTTGTTTCAACAGCTAACAACCTATCTTGATAATTACAATATTTTGTTTGAGCGGCAGTATGGGTTCAGAAAAGGAATTGGAACTGAAGAAGCTTTAATAAATGTAGTTGACTATGTTTGCAATGGACTTGATAAGGGATACAGAGGTGTTGCAGGAGTGTTTTTTGACTTGTCAAAAGCGTTTGATTTGGTCGATCGTGAAATTTTGGTTAAAAAAACTTAATTTTATTGGCTGTTCTCAAACAGCAATATCATTATTAAATTATTATTTATTAAATAGAAAGCAATTTGTTCAAGTTGGTGAATCCAAAAGCAACCAATTAGATGTACTTTGTGGAGTGCCTCAAGGCAGTGTGCTAGGTCCGCTTTTGTTTAAAATATTATTAACGATATGAAAAACATTGAATTTAAAGGGAAATTATTTATGTACGCTGATGACGTTTGCCTTTTGTACAACTATATTCACCGCATAGTTCTTCAAACACAGATTGAATATGATGCTGCGATTTTGTCAGAATTTTTAAGAATAAACAAATTATCTCTAAACGCCAACAAAACCAAATTCATAAGATTTAAACCATATATCTTGAAAACCGATGTACTTATGAATGTAAACATTGATGGAAAAATAATAAATGAATCAGAGAGTGTAAAATACCTTGGAATTAGTTTAAATCATAATCTTTTGTGGGAAAATCATATTAACAAACTGAAATCTAAAATTTCCTCTGGAATTGGTGTATTATATAAATTTAAAAATAAATTTAACACCGAAACAAAATTGTTGATTTATCAATCTCTAATTCACTCGCACCTAACATATCTCCCAGTAATATATGGTGCTAAAAATAACTCAGCAATTAAATCGCTCCAATCAGCTCAGAATAAAGCGTTAGTTTTTAACCTGCCGTTACGACAAAGCACCATTGATTTATTTAAAAATTTTGCTAAAAATATTCTTCCAGTACGGGGCCTTTACAAACAACAATTACTGTTATATATGTTTAAATGTATTAAAGGTATTGGCTCCCATTCCATACAATTTAACCCAAATGTGTTATATACTCAAAGAAATACTAGACAATCAATGAATTTAAATGTTGTAAGTTGTCGTCTTGAATTAACCAAGCAACGTATCTGTTTCGCTGGCCCTAATGAATATAATCAACTTCCAGATAGTTTAAAGAATTTAACTGTTTTGTCTTCTTTTAAAAGTAATTTAAAACAATTTTTGCTGCAAAATGTTGAAATACTTCTTGCAAATGAAAATTAATAATTAAAAACACATTTTAAATATTTTATTTTTTTCTTTATTACCGAAATTTTTAACATTTGTACATAGCTATTATTTTTTTTTTATTAAACGTTATATCATAGTTGCCTACTAGCCTCTATAAAGTCAATTCATTGGCGCTGAGGCAAAAAATGTAAATCTTGTAAATAATATATTGAAATAAAAATATAATTTAAAAAAAAAAAAACCCACTTTTTAATAAAGTCCCGTTAGCTACTAACTAGGACTGTAACTAATTCTTTTGTAGTTTTCCAGAAAAATTTTCATATTAACTATTTGTTAAATTTTAACTGGAAATTCAGTAATCGGGCCGTAGAAGGGTTTAAAACAGTGTTAAGATACAAATATAATTGAAAAAATCTTTTGGAGTTACTACATCGAGAGAATTATAATTCATGATATTAACGAAAGAATTTCATAGAACTGTTTTCGTAGATACAATGAAGAATTTCATTACATCCAAGAAATTTTATTAATATTAACAAATTTTTCATAAACTTTATATCATAAAATTTCATAGTTGCATAAACAAAATTCATTCGATTTTATAAACTATCTCTATGTAAATTCAATGAAAATTTTCTTTAGACCTATGACCTATTATTTCAAAGACTTAAGTTTCTGATTTTTTCATAAAGTTTCATAATTTAATTAATTTTCAGAAATATCAAACTTCAGTTTTAAGATATAATTTTAAGTGTTTAACATATTGTAAAAAGTGCTTTATTATATCAATGTAGCCTTTTATTAATTTTGGACTTCCATCAAATTGTTTAAAAAATCATTTAAATTCATTGGCTTAGTTCCAATACATTTTTCAAGACTTTCATGAAGAGTTTTAAAAATTCAATAATAATATTAAACAATTTTATGAAACTATTTCATGAATTATATAAACGCTTCATTGTCGGAATGATTCATAATTTTTATGAAGATTTTCTATAATTCTGAAAACATTTCATAAACATTGAAACCTGTTTTATAGATTTTATGACAAGTTCGAGACAGAGTTTTATTGCTTAATATTAAAAAATTTTATGAAACTGTGTCATAAATTCTATAAATGAAGATTTATATGAAGATTTTCATTAACTCTACAAACATTACATAAACGTTGACTTTAATGAAACCTATTTCTTAGATTCTATGAAAAGTTTCAATTGACGAGTTCCAGTGACACTTTTCAAGCTGTGAAGAAATTCATTACTGAAGTAAAGATAATTGTCTCAGTGTTCATTAATATAAACGATGCCTGATACAGGGGAAGCATTTCAAGAATTACACTTGCAACGGTTAAGGCACCACCATTCTGGAGTTACGACGCTCTTCTTTGGTTCAAAAAAATCGAATCGCAGTTAATAAAGACTGGAGTAACTTTAGACTCTACAAAATTCCATACCATTGTAGCATCGATTGAAAGCAACATCCTGGAAAAAGTTCATGATATTATCATCAACCTGCCAACAACAAACATGTGCGTACCATTGAAAGCAAAACTTATTACCGCATTTTCTGACTCCGAAGAAAAACGCACTAAGAAGATTTTAACAGACCTCGAACTAGCACTCAAAAAGCCGTCTGAATTGTTAAGCCAAATGCTTTCGTTAGCTCAAGGTAAGGCTTCGGATGATATTTTAAAACAGCTTTAGATGCAACGATTACTATCGCAAATGAAGGCCATACTGTCTGCCAGGGAAGACCGTCTAGAAAAATTTACTGTTATGGCTGATAAGACTTGCGACTGTGCCGATGCGAAAATCAAAATGGTGTCCACCTCATCAGGTGGGCACCTCGTCAACTCTTTAAAAAGTTTTTGTTTTTCTTACACCTAAATTAAATTCAAAGTCTATAAAGACATTGTAATATAATCAGACTATAAAATCTGTTAATGATACTTTTCGTTGCATATCATTAGGCATCAATATCTTAAGCTAGCAAGAACAAACAAAAATTTAATATACCAAAAATGTTTTTTTCATTGTCAAGGATATTTTGTGGTCGCAACACATAACGACAAAAAGACAAAATATGTAAATTGGTTTTTTTGTCGTTGCTATTTCGAAACGTAGATTGTAAAAACAGAAAATGGCGAAATTGAATGTAATACCCAGCAAAAACCAACCTTACCAAATAATGAGTCTAGTAATCTGAACCCGAAGATTTGGACGCACTTCCCTTTATATTATTAGTTATAACTTTTTTTTATATAAAATTTACCAAAAGTAATGAGTTATGCCTTGTGTAAAAATGAATTGCTATGTGTTACCTTTATGCATACAAGGGTATGAATATTAACCCATTACTAGAACGAAACAATATTGTGTCTAGAAATAGGTTTTGAAAATAAATTACGAATTTAAAAAAAAACACATTACTGCTGTATACCCTAAGCCCCCGCGGCATAAAATATTTAATAATATAAAACATAAATTATTTTTTCCTTATGTAAATTCGTTCAAGACATACAAAAGCTAACACCTTATCCTTTAGCTTACAAAAAAACAAATTATAATGAGTCTAAAAATAGATCTACAGAAAAATGTTCTATCATAATATTGTGTCTAGAAGTAATAAGATGAATGGCCTCTTATTGTTCACCCAGAGTAATTCATGATAAATTTCTTATCGCTAAGTCATTATTTTATTATTCAAATTATTGCAGAAGGTAATAAGCACTCATTACAAAGTAATGCACAGTGGGATATATCACATAATTTTTGGAAATAATTCGGCCATTTCTTACTTATCGGTCCGATTTGCAATGAAATTTGCACAGACAAAAGTGACGTAACGTAGGGCTTAAGGTTTGTACCTTCCAAACCCATGGGCGCGGCAATATGGCCACCCAAAATAGGGAACCTTTTGCATATAGTGCTCGCCTTTTTCTGTTTCTAATCCGATTAATATATTTGTAATCTGCTAGTAAAGAATAACAAAAAACATGCTTATATGTGTGGGTTATCTCTAAAGCAGTGAAGGGCATCCTCCCAATTTCCAACCCCCGCGGGGTTAGACTAGAAAATGCTGCTTGCGCGACGTCGGCACACCTACACTATAGCATCTTCGTGTGACTAACGATTATGAAAGTTCGGCTGTTGCTTTGTTGTCATTGTGTTGAAAAAAACTCAGCCAAACAGCAACATTAAAAAACATAAAAAATTTAACTTCGTTTTTCGCTGCTACATATACAAGCGTAAATGTAATAGTATGTGTTATGCCCTACACTGCTCTAAAGGATATAAAATTACCTGTAGATTACTACATTTTTAAAAAGAGACCCATTTAGCACTCTTGGTGGAATAAAAATTAGAAAGGTAAAAATTTCAGTTTTTTTATTCACTATTCCATAAAATATTTATTAGTAGACATAATCCAATGATTTTTTGGGCTTAAATAGACTTTTAAGACTTTCAACAATGCGAAATTTATATCAGAATTTCTGATTTGCTGTTAACAATCCCACAACTCCCGAACATTAAAATAAAAATTTCAAAAATAGGATTTTTTTAAATTTTTTTCTGCTATGTCTACATTTAAAGCGTGTCTTCGAAGTGATTTACCCAATAATAATAAATTGACGTTCTTATAAAATCGCCGGATCTATTTTTGGATTTATATTAATTGGTAAAAAATTAAAAAAAAAGATTTATTTTTTAACGAAATATAACATTTGTTTAAAGGAAATAAATAAAAATTGTGCGCCCTGGTAGGCTAGTTGGTAACGTGCTGGCTTATCAGTGCGGGGGTCGTGGGTTCGATTCCCACCAGTAACACTGGTCTGTTTTCGTTAGGCTAATAGTATATAATTTGTAATTATATGATTATTAATTAATAAAAAACAAAAAAAAAAAAAAAAAAAACCCAAATACTAGAATTAAATAAAACTAAATCCAGCAAGGATCTATTTATTTTATAAACTTATTTTGAATTCAGCTTGATTTAATTTCTGTGTTTTCATTTTTATAAAAAAAAATAAATTGTTACATTTTTATAAAATTTAATTAGTGTAAAACTTAGATTAAAATAAAATATTTTTTAAATTCAAAAAAAGGCGTTGTATTTTTTCGAAACACACAGATCGACCTATAAATAAAATTTAAATTCAAGCAAAATAAATTCAAAACTAAATGCGGTGCTTCAAAACAGGACTTATATTATATAATAAATTTTCAAAAGTAAAACTTCTGATATTCACAATTTATATTTAAAAATATAACATGCAATTTTTGAGTGAGCGTTGTGGTGTAATGGTTAGCGCGTTGGACTGTTACACAGATGGTCCCGGGTTCGATTCCCGGTGACAACATTAATTTAGAAATATAATATGTATGAGTTTTCTATCACTTATATGAATCGGTGCGCCCACCTTCGGTGTTCCCATAGCACTTAACCCCACCGAAGTAAAATAATGAATCAGGGCTATGAAACAAAAAGCTTCAATAAATTCGCCAACTCTACATCAGGTGGCGACCAACAACTGTTCTAGGACTTCTCATCTCTCGTAGTTTTAACCATAGAAAAATGTCAAAAATCGTGTTATATTACAATGACAGCACGTTAACACTTGAAATGTGACATACATTATTGTATTATATTTTTTTTTATTAACACTTTATCACACTCTTAACAAATATTTTTTATTTGACGATTTTTTCAAAATATCAAGATGGCTTTGACAGTTTTTTCTTGAAAATTGAACGATTTTACAGCCGTGCACAATTTTTAACAGTGGGTTACAAATGATATTTGTCTTAAAATGGTGGCAACTTTAGAAACGGCGTGGGGGGGGGGGGGGAAATATATATACAAATCAAAAATTTTTAACACAACTCGCTTTATATAAAAATACCTTTCAGAATAGTATGTACATTTTACATGTTCAGAAAGAAATTTTTTATCTGGAGGTAAAATACTGTTGGTGCTTTTTGGGACAAACAATCGCAGAAATTTATTTGTTTTTTATTTCTACTTTAATCGAGTGTAGTTTTTGAAGGGAACAAGATATACCATTAATTTTAAACAATATTTTAAAAAAGAAATTGGCCCTGATTTCGTCCGGCAAAAAACTGTACCTGAATATAAACAAATTTGGAAATTCACAATTTCAAATGGGAATATCCCGGCAACTCTCAGAGACAAGCCCACACATGTACGCAGGTTTTTTGTTAGTCTCAACTAGTAGATTACAAATATTTTAATTTTTTTTTTAAATCGGATTAGAAACAAAACAATGGCGAGCACTCAAAATTTTATATGCAAAAAGTTCCTTATTTTGGGTGGTCATATTGCCGCTCCCGGGGGGTCTTTAAAATTTTAAATCAAAACATAAGCTTGATATTACTTACTAAGTAAGAATTATATCTAAAACGTTGTGATACATCCCACTGTAATGATTTTGCTGGGTATTTTTGTCCCACGAGCACAAGTACATTTAATATACAAAAGTTATTTTTTGGTTTTTGAGGTTTCTATTGCTGTTAAAGATTTGGCTAGTGTGATTACAAAAAACAAAAACAAATGTCTATGTATGAATACTAATATTTCACTACAACCTAGACATCTATCTGATAACAAATGCAAATCAATGTTTAAAGTAGAATTCCTTTTTACGACACCCATACATACAAGCCATATTTAAAACTTTTTGTCTGAAAAGTGTTTTCTTAGATATCCAAACATTTTAAATAAACATCTGTGTGAATTTCCTTTGTTTTGTTGTTTGTTCTTTCATCCTTATCATTTATTATTATTTAAATGTTTAACTCGTTTTTTCCTTTTTAAAAATTAAAATTTTCCCCCCAAAAATTAAAACAAAAAATCTTCTTAATAAAATGTGCCCCCATTATTCACTTAATCAAAAAATATACTATACGTTCATTCAAATATATAAAAGTTTAAAAGTTCTTGAAAAGTTTTAATTCAACTTGAGCCATAAAATGCACAGAATGTTCAAAGTTTATTCCAACAATTCTACTTGAAACATTCACAACAACATACTCTAGAGGCATGAAGGCGGAATGTACGTTTGTTTGAACCTATTCTAGCGACAATAAAGGGCGTAACACAAAAATTTCATTTATTTGTTGTTTTTTTGAAAAAAAAAATTCATTTGGAAAAAGATTCTTTGCTATAATAAAAAAATCTTTATGACAATTACAAGTACATTAAAGTTTGCTTTCTCGCTAGATGAAGTTTTTACAAAATAAAAAATATTTAATACTTTTTAAATAATTTTAAGCTTTTTCGTTTAGCATTCATAGAAAATTGAATTAAATTGAATTAAATTTAATGAATTTTCTTTTTTTGAGTGGAAAAGTATGACTGTTATGAATATGATAATTTTTTGTTACCGACAAAAAAGAAAAAGGCAGTGTTCGCAAGACTATATTTAAAGTTATTAATTAAGGGGGGTGATTCATAACATGACCCACTTTCTTCAAAACGTCTTTTCTTAAAGAAAAGTTTAAAATTCAATACACAGTTTATACCGAAAATAATTAAATTTGTGCGATAATTATATGTTAATACTCGTAAGTTCTAAGGATAAGCATAAAATTTTTGTTTTAAGAACTTATCGGCGGAAAAGTAGGTTTCTTGAGGAACTAACAACTGTAATTTGTAATAGAGTCTATACATGATAGAGTTTTGCATTATTACTGTCTTAACGAAAACAATTTGTAGACCCTTATGGACATTACAAACACTTAACTTTTTTGAATCTATTAAGATCATCTGTTTGAATATTTGCCTAAAATTTAAGGGCTTTTGTGAAAAATGGCCATATAGGTCTCCAGGTGGTAGGGACCAAATCTAGGTTCAACTTTTTATCTGAAAGGGTTTGCTCTTGTAGGTAGTCAACCGCAACAGTTTAGATAGCGTGTGCAATGTTACATGCCTGTTCTTTTGGGTTAGGCCCGTGATATGTCACAAGGTGCCTAAACTTTGGCAATTGACGTAACAGACGTAAAGGTACATTTCAGTACATGTACAATCAAGGAATAAAGTCTACATACACCCTACGGATTTGAAGTTCTAGTGAATTAGTAGCGATAATTGAAAAACATTTTATATCAATGTTTAAGGGATTTAAAATAAGGATTATTTGAAGAAAGAAAAAAATATGAAAAAAATAAAACATAGAAATTTTTAGGGAAAAACATTATTAGCGGAAAAAAGTCTACATACAGCTTGGCAACTCCTTACATCTTATGGAGAAATTGCTAAGACAGTTAAATTAAGTCGTGCTACTGTACAGACGATCATTAGAAACTACAATAATACCAAAAGTACCGAAAGTAAGCCACAATCTGGCAGACCTAAGAAGCTTTCGAGACGCGATGTTAGCAGTATTATTAAAGTAGTCAACCAGGATCCGAAAATAAGTGCCCCAAAATTGGCGGAACACATCGAAAAATGTTCCAATATAATTGTTACTCCACGAACAATATTAAATGTTTTACATGACAATGGATTTAATAGCAGAATGGCACGCAAAAAACACTAATTTCAGCGAAGAATCGTAAACTTCGCCTTGAGTTTGCTAAAGCACATCTAGACAAGGATATGGATTTTTAGAAACGTGTTATATTTACCGACAAAAGTAAGTATAACATTTTTGGAAGTGATGGTCGATCCAAATTTTGGTGAAAACCAAACACAGAACCTGATCCAAAGAATATAATACCTACTGTCAAACATGGTGGTGGTAACGTTATGGTTTGGGGCGCCATTGCGTCATCTGAAGTTGGTCGTTTGGTTTTTGTCGAGGGTAATATGGACCGCTATCAATATAAGAACATATTGGAACGTTATCTGTTGATAGCTTGGGCCTGAGAAATCAATGGGTTTTATAACAAGATAACGACCCTAAACATACTGCACAAGTTGTTTGAGACTGGCTTCTATAATATGCCCCAACACAGCTCAATTCACCACCCCAGTCTCCAGACTTAAACCGTATAGAGTACATATGGGACGTTTTGGAAAAGTCGGTACGAAAATATAACATTAGTAGCCGTGAAACATTGAAAACAGCCCTTATTCGTGCATGGGCCGAAATAACACCCGATATTACGGAAAATTTGGTGAGATCAATGCCCCGTCGTCTTCAAGCAGTTATTGATGCTCAAGGTGGACCGACCAAATACTAAAAGTTAAATTTTTTTTTTAATTTTTTTTATATAATATTTTGAAATAATGTTTAATTTTTGTAGCTGTATGTAGACTTTTTTCCAATGAATTTTTAATGTTTTTGTTATTATTGTTTTTATTATGTAAAAGAATTACTTTTTTATTTTATAAATAAACTTATTTATAAATGCCTTAAATATTGACATAAATATATTTTTTAATTTTCTTCACAAACTCTATAAACCAAACAAACTCTATAAAACCCCTAAATCAAAGGGTGTATGTAGACTTTTTTTCTTGACTGTATGTGTGTTTGTTGTATTACATTATGTAAAAACAAAATATATCCCAACAAATACTGTTTGTTGAAAAGAACGTGGTATGCTAATTATACAAAAAAAAAAAAATCGGATTTTATATCTTTTCATATATTTAGTCAGAATATTGTTCTACCTCAAGTCCCAAATGACAAAATAATAACATTGGATTAACTCAAAAATGACACAGAAAATATTAATGTTTGTGGTTATGAAAAATCTTCTTGTAAAGGGTGTTTTTTATAGAGGTATAGAACTTTGAAATGGAATAAAACAAAGATGAATTTTTTAAATTGACATTAAATTTACTCTATTCGAAAGATAATCTTCTGGCATTATAATTTAAATATGACTTCTGGCATATGACCGCTACAGCTGGCTCGGACGTATTCTAATCTGGAGATCCAATTTTCGAAGACTTTTTCAAATATTTGTTGCCGTATATTGACAATAACGCGGCGAATGTTGTCCTCCAAGTGGTCAATCGTTTCGGGCTTATCGGCGTAGACTAGCGACTTCACATATCCCCACAGAAAAGAGTCCAGTGGCGTTAAATCGCACAATCTTGGAGGCTAACTCACTGGTCCGAAACGTGAAACTATGCGGTTACTAAACGTTTCCTTCAATAAATCAATTGTGGCATGAGCTGTGTGACATGTTGCGCCGTCTTGTTGAAACTACTGCTCCTGAAGAGCATAGTGGCCCAATTGATGAGCTAAAAAGTCAGTTATCGGCCGTAGACTAGCGACTTCACATATCCCCACAGAAAATAGCCCAGCGCCGTAAAATCGCACGATCTTGGACGCCAATTCACTGGTCCGTAACGTAAAACTATGCGGTTACTAAACGTTTCCTTCAATAAATCAAGTGTGGCATGAGCTGTGTGACATGTTGCGCCGTCTTGTTGAAATTACTGCTCCTGCACAGCATGCTGGTCCAATTGATGAGCTAAAAAGTCAGTTATCATAGCTCTATAGCAGTCACCAATGACGAATAGACTGATGGGGGTCTTCCTCTACGCTACGCTCTACAGCAGCAATGACTTCTACTGTACGCACTGTGCGACGTCTCTGTGGATGCATATTATCATTTAGAGTAAACGTGGTGAGAAAACGTTCAATAGTTAATCGAATTAATTGCTCTGATGAACGATTAAGTTGACCGTAAAATGGATTTAGTGCGCGATACGTATTTCGAACAGAGCCATGATTTTCAAATAAATTTGCACAATTTGGAAGCGTTGTTCAGGCGTCAGTCTATTCATATTGAAATGCCAAACCAATCTAACCATAAATCACTTGACAGCTGACAAAATGGAAGCCAGCTAAACAAGTGTTGCCAATTTATAGTTATATACCTGTATAAAAAACACCCTTTATATGAGTAACTTTTAAGTGCCACCTCAATAAAAAAGAAATGATTTATAGGAACATTTTTAAGAACGTTGCTTTTTTAGCAATGAAGTTTTTAAATTTAATATATTAAAGCTAAAAAACAACAGTTCAGAAAAAAAAACGGTCGATCAACAGCAAAAAATCGCTTTATTCGATTATTTTGTTTAAAACCGGTTTTAAAAAAACCGACTCTTCACCCTACTGTTTAATCATGTGAATGTTCAGAACATCAAAAACTGAACATTTTGTAATGCATAATTTATTATATTTCTCAAATATGGTCATTGTGCAGTCTTATTTGCAGCGTAAAACTTATCTATCTGCATACTTTCTCCACGGGTATCTTTTCATCGTTATATCGTCTTTAATTTTTTGTTATCATAATCCTTTTATTATACTACCTTTTATTATACTACATTTCACATGAAACATTTCATTCTTATTGTGGTCGGCATTTAACACATGTTAACTTTAGTTTAGACTTTGTTGCAGCCACAATAACACTAAACAAATGTTTTAAGTTTAAAAGACGCGACATATAAGATTACAAGTTAATTAGTAGACATTATACATAGACTTTTATACACACACATCCACACACATATAAATATTAATTACACTCCATTTGACTTTTGCATATTTATATTACAGTTACACACACATACACAACCGTAAGCCAAAAGAAAATATAATGAAAAGTAACAAAGGTTACCAAAATATCTACATAATATGCCCGAGAAAGCAAGTGTTTGAAAACTCCTTTATGTAGACAATACCCAGTAAAATTGTTTCATGCTGGTTTTTAAAAATTCACTTAAAATTTAAAAAATATACGACCAAATTTTTTTAAATTTTAAGTGTGAAATAAACTTAAAGTCACTGTGACCCCGGTTGATATAACTGCATTATATTAATGGATACGTTGCCACAACTTATTGGTTTGATCAGTGTATATTGTTTATCAACAATTTGTTGCTGGGTTAGATTTCCAACTAAATTCTATAAAATGAACCCGTAAGGAAAGTAAAAGCAGCCAATTTATCTGCTTGTTACTGCGGTTTGTATTACATACAAAAGAGTGTTGTTCCACTCATTATACTACGGTTTCACTGAAAGTGTTTTGGGCGTTAGATTGTTATAGGCAATTTTAGCGTAAACTTAAATGAATTTTTCTTTTTATAATTCATACACCCAGGGAACTTCTGCTTTAAAAATTTGTTGTTGTTTGGGGTTTAATACAGTTTCCATATTTTCAATGTAAATATCAGTCATTTGTAGAAAAAATTTAATTTTTTACTTTTATTAGATTATAATGGCACTATGCACAGCGACCAGAAATTGGTATTTTGTGCTGCCAGCGAATACACCCTATAGGTTCAGGCTCCCTACGAAGCCAATTATCCTACCAGGTGAACAGTTCCAAACGTCCGATGGCGTCACTATTCGATCACCAAAATAACGCACCCTCCTGTCGGAGAGCCTCGGACATTTGCAGAGAACATGCTCAGAGGTTTCGGGTTCCAATTCACAAAACCTGCACGTATCCGTAGAGGATCGTCCCATCTTGTACAATTGATACCTAAGGCCACAGTGTCCTGTGAGGTAACCCGTTACGGTCCTTAGTTCGCCCCTCGTCATAGACAAGAGTTTCCGCGATCTCTCCCCAGAGGGAGATATAAACAGCCTCGCCTGTCGTTGCCCAGGCGATCTGGCCCAATAGGCCCCAAACTCCGACTCCCTCCATCTTCTGAGCCTCTCTCTGACATACCCATTGGGTACGCCACAGAAGGGTTCCGGGCCAATGAATTGTCGACGAGCTCCGCAGTTGGCTAAACAGTCAGCCCGTTCGTTGCCCTCATGCCCCTCATGGCCTGGAACCCAGCCCAGTGTCTAGGAGTTGTTAAGTCCTAGAAGATTTAGAGAGTCGATACAATCCTTAACCAGACCAGAGAACACATCTTGAGCCCTCAAGGCACCAAGTGCCGCTTGGCTGTCAGATAGAATGTAGATCGTGGCCCCCCGTGTCCTCCTCCGCAGACACTCTTCCACACAGATACAGATAGCGAAGACCTGAGCCTGAAAAACGGAGGGATATTTGCCCATGGGCAGAGCACGCTGAAATCCGGGTCCGACGACACCCGCCCCGTATCCATGTTCGATTGTTTCGAGCCATCCGTGAACCAGACCTGTGCACCAACCTCCGGTACCCAAGATCCATTCAACCACGTGCTCCTGTCGAAAATCACAACAACGAAGTGCCTAACAAATACTTGCACAGGCAGTATCTTGTCACTGACCCTAATAACCGGGTCATCAGCGAACATTTTCGCAATCTCAAGATGGCCCTTCAGATCCCCACTCCTCATGCTGCCAATCTCCCGCAGCCTTAGGGATCCCATGCACGCGTTCTCCTTTACAGAAATATGCAAAGGAGGAATACCCAGCATGACTCCAATGGCATCAGTCGGACATGATTTTGAGGCACCAGTGATGCCAATACATGCCAGTCGATAAATCCTCTTAAGAGTCATCTGAGCCCCGAGTTGTTCAACCTTTGTCCACCACGCCAAAGAGGCGTATGTGACCATCGGTTTCACAATGGTGTTAAAAGACCAGTAGACCATTTGAGGTCTAAGGCCCCAGGTCTTGCCAAAGAGCCTCTGGCAGGCAAACATTGCCCTAGTGGCCCTTTTAGAGATCATATCAAGGTGCTCATTCCAATTCAGAGACCTATCCAATATAACCCCCAAGTACTTACCGCTATCAGAGAAGCAGATCCTCGTCCCCTGAAGCGATGGCTCTGTGAGACATAACTTACGTCTCCTAGTAAAGGGCACCAGGATGGTTTTCGAGGGATTTATAGTCAATCCCTTCTCCTGGCACCACTTTAAGGTAAAGTTCAGAGCCTGTTGCATGCGCTCAGAAATTGTCCTGTCATCCCAGCCTGTTACAGAAATAACAAGATCGTCAGCATATCCGTAGGTTCTGAAACCCAGGTCATTAAGCTGCTCAAGCAGCTCATCAATGACCAGAGTCCACAGCAGAGGCGATAGCACACCACCCTGAGGACAGCCCATAGTCGCCCCTATGGTCCTAGAAGTGTTCCCGATGCCAAATGTAATGACTCTAGAGGTCAACATCTCCAGAGTCCAACTAACGAACGAATTTTTTACTAACCTTGTAGTTCATTTAAAAAAACAAACCACACAAATGACTGTTTTATGATTTTACATTAATTTTTTACAGTCGTTTTGTGTTATTTAAAAAAATAAATGTTTGCTTATTTTTTACTAATATACGTGGAACAGTAAAAACAAATGACAAATGTTAGTCGTCCATTCTTCAAGTGAAATTTAGTTTGTTTTTGACTACAATTGCAGTCGTCTTTACCTACATAATATCCCTAGTATACATGTGCACATTAAGCGGGGATTCTATTTGGAGTTTGGAGAAATTTATCTTAAAACACGAGTACACAAGTTGTTGATTCAGGAGGAGTCATGTTGTAAATACATGTAGAAAATATTTTTTCGAAATCGCATTTTTTCACAATATGTGACCTACTTCAAAGATTTTCGACTCTCAAACTGACTTTAGATGCATATTACACATAGAAAAATAAATTGCCAACCGAATTTAAAAGTGTTATTTGGTGTCTGAAACCAATTAATTTGGTTAGTAAAATAATATTCAAGTATGATTTCTGAGTATTTTGGCTGTTGAAACTGAAATGCAGTTGTGTTAAACGCATTTTGTTGTGAAAACCAATATTCAATTGTACCAACCGACTTCAGTTGCAGTAACCGAATTTTAGTTGGCAAATGTCAAAATTTTTCTCTGTGTGTATGAATTGAGAGGAACGATGAACAGGGTTAGGTTAAATATACCTAAAAGTTATGGTGTGCAAAGTTTCACGTTGAAACGTCTATACCAAAGGAAAATATGGCCATTTAAAAGTCGAAGAATTATGAAAATGACTTCATTTGATTTTCATTTAAAAGTCGAAAATTATCAAAATGACTTAGAACTTTTGACTTAGAACTTTTTTGATTAATTTAATTTTTTTGCTCATAGTTTATAACTTGTAGGTATACCCCTATACAAAATGTAATCCCCAGACTAGGGCGATACATTCACCGAAAAAGTAATTTCCATATTTTTAATTAATTTTTTTACAGTTTTGTATTGAAAAATATTATTTGGATGGTGGGGGGAGGGTGGGGGATTCCCCATTTTTCCTCTGGTGAAGTTCTATTTGGATGTATTAAACTTTAGGAAATTATTTGCTGATTTTAGCAAAATAATTTTAAATTGCAGTTTACTGAAAATTTACTAAAATTAATAAATTATACATAAAAATCTGAAAACGTCAAGACCCTGGGTCTAAAGTAAGCTCTTCTAAAGGTTTAATATGGCTAAATTCGAATCTGGACTCAGAATTTCTCTCTCATATCAGATTTTCGAAACATCTTAAGTTAAATTTAAAAAAATTCGGACTTTTGCTATATTCGGTACGTTATAACATTGCAAATTAAGCTTTATTCACAAAACATTTTATGTAATCTGACAGTCCTATCTCTTCGGATTCAGCACACATCAAATCTTATGAAAAGTATACTCTAGTATCAGGGTTGCAAAACTTACTTGTATGCCTTTGTAATTGAATTATTTATTTCAATTAATTTATTTTTATTTCTTAAAAAAAAAAAATTCACCACATAAAATTTATAATATTTTAAAGTTTTATAATTAAAAAAAAAATTTTTTTTGCATAATTCCTAACATTTACATTATATAAAATGTATGTCATCACATCACGCTACGTAACGTCACATGTACACTATGTGTTGTAGAAGAAAATCAAAAGAAGTTTAATTAATTAAGCAAATTGTAAAACAAACTTAAAATTATCATATTATAAAAAAAGTTGTATCAAAAATGTGCAGCTAAATTCGTAGAGTTTTTGTTTTTCTAAAAGACGAAACTCCTTTTTTTGTCACATCACGTAATTTTTTTTAATTGCTTACATTTTAGAAGCATGCAGTTCGATTGTTTTCTTATTTTTACTAATTTAGAGCTGTTGAACTAAATTTAAGTAAGTAAGTTGCGTATTTTTGCTTTTAGTTTTTACATACAATTTTAAATTTTTTAACTTTTAGTCTAATAAATTTTTATAATTTAAAATTTTTTACTAAAAATTAATACATTTTCTAAAATTTTTTAAGAATATTAACCTAATTCAAGAAAGGAAAATTAAGTAAAATGTCTTATTATTTTTCAGTTCATAAAAAATTAGTATGCACTAAAATCTAATAAATTTATTGTTTTAAAAAAAAATTATTGTTTTTATTGTTATAAAATAATATTGTTTGCTAGCAATTTTATTAAGTTTGAGGAAAATTTTGGAAACTAAATTTTAGAATGGTGTAAACTTAATTTTAGTTTATACTTTTTTGGAGGGTACCAAATTATTCCTTCTTCTAATGTAAAGTATCACAATTATAATTAATACCACCTCATTGTTTTTTTTTTTTACTTTTATCTCTTATTGTTTTAAATTATTTAATTTGTTCGGACTGACTGCTTCTCACAACTACTTTTCACAAAATCTTAAACAAGAATCACACTAAAAGAGCATATCAACAGACTGATCATCTTATAGTTGGCGCAACTATTTATAATATGGCTGTAGTTAGAGTGAGGAATATGACACTTAATACTATATTATTGTAGACAAGAGAATATTATGATAACCGAATAAAAGAGAGGTTTTACTTAAAGATGATTAAAGCAGCCATATTATTGGTGAAATATGATTGATACAATAATAAATTTATTATGTCAACCATTTATGGCTGTAGGAAGCATAGTTTTATGACCGCAATCAAATTGCAACCCTAGTTTTTCTCTGCGTGTTTGAAGTGCCTATATGTATTTTGCTAACTTTGATTTCACTTAAATTGTTTTTAAATATTTCCTTTTTTTTTTTTGTTTTTTGCCGAAATTTATAATCTTAAGATTGTCATAAGTTTTTCGTATTATATTCAACTTTATGTCAACCACAATTGTTAAACTTCACACCCTTTTCATGTTTTCTTTCTCACCCAACATAGAAATAAATTACGTAGAAAATGAAAACTTTTCTTTCGTGGTTTTTACAGATTAACTTCATCATCACCACATATTATCTACTATGCATATGTTTTCTAACATTATTGCTTCTAACCATACAAAAAATCGTATTTTTTTTACTTTTTGCATTTTGCACACTACCATCGTATATCGTATGGAAAAGATTTTTATATTTTTGCATAATTTATAGATTTAAATATTTTACATTAACTTTTACGACTCTATTGTACATCCTTACATACATGCATATGTATGTAACCTTATAAGAATATTATACAAATAAAATTTATGCATTTTCAATGAACAGTTTCCTTTTTTACTTATAGAAACTTAAATATTTTGAAAACACTAACATATGTGGCCTTTGAAAGAACAAAAACCGACAAAGTCTTAAAAGAAAGTTCTCACCCATTATAAAAACGCTGCTTACAAGCCAGCAGGTTTGTAAGGAAGTATGCCCAAAAGAATCCCTTACAAACCTGCTTACACAGAAAAAATTATCAACCTGAAATATTTAATATAAGATTTGATTTGAATTAAATTTGTTTCTAAACAAATATTTAATTGAATGAATTAATATTTTAATTGACTTGTAAATCTATAAATACATATTTATTTTAAACATAATTCTTAAATTATTTTTTCATACACTGTAGCTTAAATAGAACATTTTTAGTATAAAATACTAAATGCATTTGAAGTTTACAAACACAACAAGCACACACACTAACACCAAACAAACTCAACATTAACAAAAACACACATACCAACATATTGCTCACACATTTTTTTTTTTTTTTGAGTATCATAATTTTTTTTGTAGATAATTATTTATAGCTTTTTTCTTTTTAATTTTCAATAAAAGTTTTAATTAATATTATCAATCAATTAAAATGTTAATTGATTCAATAAATTTTTTAATTGAAACCCGTTTTTAGTTTTTTCTGTGTACATATGCCATGATTGTTATATGGCGAATTCCACTTGGAAGCATTACTTTTTGGCAAAATAAGCTCGAATTTTAGCGCTTATAAGAAGCTGTGACTTCGTGGCTTTCAGTAACATCATATTTTTTTTTTTTTTTCTTATTTCTTCATTTTACAGTTAATTAAAGCTACTACAGTAACAACAACATACAAAAAAAAAAGATAAAAATAATTCAATATATAACTAAAATGTTAAGAAAAAATACAGATAATGCTTAAATTATTATTTAAATAAACAAATAATTAGTGGATTCAGCTTAAGCGTTACAAAAAAATAAATAAATAAATAAAAAGGGAAACGATTAAATTTTTAAAGACTAAATTATGTTCTTCAAGCTTTCGCCTAAAGACCTGAGGCGAATATGAACAACACTTTAAGTCTCTGGGTAAGGCATTCCACAATCGTATTAATCTTACATTAAATGAGCGATCAAAAAAGCCAGTATGAATGCGGGGGAACATTATTTGAGGATTTCTTATGGAATGCGAGAAATGGAAATTTTGTACAATATAGTTAGGAAAGCCTGTTATGATTAACTTGTCGTGTAACATAATTACGAAGGTTTAATCCGAAAATAAAACGTATTATTCTATTATTCTAAATTTTAGTAAATCTACTAAATTCACCAGCTGAGGTTCCGAAAATCACCTCAGCACAGTACAGTATATGTGGCATTAACAAAGGATTTGCAACTTTAATTTTAATACGAAGTGGCAGATATAGATCAAGTGTGTACAATCTCCTTAATAAAAACGAAATCTTAGATGAAATGTATTTCATGTGTGAAGAAAAACTCAGATCATTGTCTATAACAACTCCAAGACATTTAATCCTATCTACATAATGTCTACATTATTACAATTAAAATAATAATATGAATACGAGTGTAATATATTTTACATAAATTCTACAGATATTAATGTTTTGTTGTTAAAATTTTAGATATATAATAATAATTTTATTTAACAGATTCACGTGCTAGCTCTTCAGAAACAGTTAAATGACTAATTATTTTGTATAACATACTCGAAAACAATAATCGAAAAATCACTGGGGAAAACTGGTACAGATCGTTTATAATCCACGATATGAAACTTTCTGCATTACAACCTGCATCATTATAAGCTTCTTACAATCTCAATCCTTGTTTGGGAAAACAGTAAGTTCTAAATTTTGTTTGGTTTATTTTTATACATAAATTAATCGTGCTTTTTGCTGCTTCTCAGTATTATTTAATTGTAAGCACTTACATCAGCGCATTTATTTTATCCTGCTTCTAAAAACACGAACATTTTTTACTGGGAAACTATGTACAGTACACTGATAGAAATAAATTAGTAAAAATGTTTGCTAAAAATTAGTTAAAAATTTTCATTTGCATTTTGTGGTTAATTATGGTAGTTTTCCTACTTGCTAATGAGAGTTTAAGTTCCAAGTTGCAAATCCTATCCTGGGGAGTGCGAGGGTTGTGGTCAGAGTATTGGTTTGGTAATTTTGTCTATAAACTAGATGTTCTTGTAGTAGTGATAATATAGTTTGTAACTACAACATGAGATTGGCCTAATTTGGTGATATCTTCTTTAGGGATGATAAAAGCAGGGAGGACTCCAAAATTGCCTTTTGGTGTCGTTTGTTCCAATCTTATTTAGTTGCTTGAAACGCGCGAGAAGTGTGATGCAAAGGACATTTTAAAAAGGGGGTTGTCAAAACCACTCGACAAAATCTTTATCGAAGTTTATATGGAGTTTTGTCCATCCTCTTATTAAACGGTCTTTGACTGAGGTTGACTTTTGCTGTTGAGAACCTACGCGTGACGCATCAAGAACATTGGACCCCAATTGAATCAATTGAATAACTTAATGCCTCGCGTTTTTTGCATTATACGATATTTTATCCTTAAAAACATCATTCTGCTAAAGTCTTTTATGACCACGAATTTTTCCACAAGTGCAATTCTTTAAATGAAGTATATACCCTAATTTGTGCGAGGCAATCAGTTATATCAATTCAATAGTATCAATTTCTTAATAATTTGTTTAAATAAAAAATTAATTAAGTTTGCTATAATTTTTATTAAAAATAAAAATTATTTTTTTTCGACCTTTAATTGTGCAATGAAAATTATTCAAGTTCGAGGCCATATTCTATATTTCTTTATTAGGATATTGTCCTAACAAATAATCTATAGAGTTTTTTGTTTTCAAATTTATTATTTGACCCTTTCAGGAATGTGTTGATAGATCTATTTCGGGAATTTTCTAGGTTTCCATCATCAAAACACGTTTTGAAAGCGGTAACAATCCCATGCCAAACATCATACATTCATATAAACTAGTTTACTCACTCACCACATGAGAACTTATATAATTCATATGAATGTTTGATGTTTGGCATGGGATTGTTACCCGAAATAGATATATCAACACATTCCTGAAAGGTCAAATAATAAATTTGAAAACAAAAAACTCTATAGATTATTTGTTAGTACAATATCCTAATAAAGAAGATAGAGTATGGCATCGAACTTGAATAATTTTCATTTTCATTGCACAATTAAAGGTCGGAAAAAAACATAATTTTTATTTTTAATAAATATTATATCAACATTTTTGACATATTTAGAATAATTAACTACTTTTCTAAACATACAAAAATAATAATAATTAATACGGCCAACAACCGAGGGGTTATAAACATCCCAGTAACGAACGTTTGTTGTACGTACTTAAATACGTATAGCATACTTTGTGTGTACAGAGTCCTCGGAACTCTATATACGTTTTAGGCTTACTTTTAGAATAACATGGCCGCTTTTTCATTGATTACCACCAACCCACAAAGTATACGAGAAAGTATCCGTTCTTCATACAATTCCATGTACTTTGTGTTTGGTTTTGTAATTAAAATGAAGTATTTTCTCATATACTTAGTATACGGTGCTGTAATTAACATAAAGTATCTGTTCATATACTGAGTATATGGAAGTGTACATTAAATACACCCTAAGGGAAATGTTTGGTATACCCACTTTTTTACAGGTACTCGTTCAAGCTATTAAATCCCTCTTATATCTCATAAACTCTTAAAATTTCAAAATTTCGATATAAAATTTTGAAATGTAAGAGTTTAAGAGTTATAAGAGGCATTTAACAGATTAAAACAAGTACCATACTATTTAATATAAATAAAAAAAAGTATTTTTAGTACTTCACTTATTATTATATCACATAAGTTTTTGGTATCGTCGGAAAGGAAATTTACTCTACGCAGCAAAAAATAACCTGGATTTGGTAAACAGTAACCTGGATTTGGTTAGCAGCATACAATAAAGTAATTAGGGAAGGCATTATGTTGTGCTTTTGTTGAAGCAGTGAATAATGATTACAATGAAGCAATAAAGAATGCATACCATGAAGCTTTAATGTTGTTAACATACAAAAAAAAGTGTTTTTTATTGAATAACAAGGCATGAATTTATTGCTTCTAAGAGCACATGAATGAATCACTTTTCATCTGCTTAAAAGAGAAATACCAAGTGCGACATCGTGAACAAAAATCATGCCTACTCGTCTTGCTTTGGAAGCGCTTTGTAATTAAATAATGCCTTCCGGGAGTGCTTCTAGGTAAGCACAATTTTTTCTGGCTAGATTACCACATTTTTAAAAAGAATCCCATTTAGCACTCTAGGTAAAACAAAAACTTTGGTAATCCTATTGGAAAGGTAAAAATTCCGATTTTTGTTAAAATGTAAATGTTGACCATTCAATAAAATATTTATACGAAGTTAATCGTAATTAATCGATGTTTGTTTTCCGGTTATTTTTAATTCTATTTACATTTTTTGTCCACAATGCCCAGAACATAATTATGCAATTGAAAGAAAAACCAACTATTGTTTGCATTCAAAATACCACAAAATGTCTATATAAAATGCCACACATTGGAAAAAGTATTAGATATATCGTGCATATAAGTACAACAACAATGTTGCCATTGTTGTAGTTGTTGTTGTTTTTGTTAACAATACAACAACAAATGTAATTGTAAATACCAAACATATGACATACTTGCAACAAAATGACCAGACCAGGATATATATTGTATTAAACAACCAACACAATTCAACAATGTTTCATTTGTATAAACAATTCAACTGTGACAGTAGAACATACCCATATATATGTACAATGTACATACATGCATGCAACAAAAACAAAATAAACAAATGGCTACTAAATACATTTACATACGAGTCATTCCATGTCAAACACTACGATTTCTTTACATTAGGATTTTTGGTTGCTTTGAAATTTGACACACGTATTCTAATATTTGACACGTATTTTTTAAGAAATAAAACATAAAATTTAAAAAATTTATTTGTGTTTAAAAATTCAAAAAGCAAGAAAAATATCCGAACATGTCCAACATGTTCAACTTTGTATGGCTGTTTTTTCAAAATGAGTTCTAAAGTCAAGATATGGGCGAGTTTGGTTCCTTTGTATGTAAAAACCGAGCTTGGTACCGATTGGATAAAGAAAACACGAGGCGGAAATCGATTGAAAATTGAAAGTGTGTTTTGTATGGGGGGGAAAATGACTTTTTTGGGTTTTTCAAAAAATTGTTAATATTGAAGCAGTTTTTATTCCATATTATAAATTAATCGAGATGAAGACACAAAAGTGTTTTCAAAAAGATAGAAATATCCAAAAATCGGTTGAGAATTACCCGAGTAAAAAATGCTACGTTTTCAATTTTACAAAATATTGAGTAATTTTTGGCCCAAAGTGCATTAAACGATTTTTAGGTAATTAATTTAAATAAAGTAAATCTGTATTCTGTTATTTATAATTCAAACATTTTACCTCTATTATTCAGATATTTGAAAGAAACTGCGTTTTTTTAATGTTAAAAAATATTGGAACATTTTTGGCCCCAAGTGCACAAAAGGGTTAATGAAGTTTTTTTTTCTTTTTAAATAATAAATACCAACTACGGAAAACAATTTAGTCAACTTTCATTCAAATACGAAGATACCACATGATTTTTCGTTATCAATTTCATGAAATCTTCAAATTTCGAAAAAATTGGCCTTTGACCTTAAGATACCATATGATTTTTCGTTATCAAAAAATATTGGAACATTTTTGGCTCCAAGTGCACAAAAGGGTTAATGAAGTTTTTTTTCTTTTTAAATAATAAATACCAACTACGGAAAACAATTTAGTCAACTTTCATTCAAATACGAAGATACCACATGATTTTTCGTTATCAATTTCATGAAATCTTCAAAATTTCGAAAAAATTGAACTTTGACCATAAAATTTGACCTTTGCCGTAGTTCGATTTTGACCAAATTTTCAGAATATAGTGCTTGTGGTTTGTTTCATAAAACTCTGAATAGCATTAATTGTTACTGGTTAAAAGTAGATAAATTTTACCTTATGATCGAATTTTGTGCGAAAAAAAGCGTTTTCCTCGAAATCCGCCGAATTTAAATAGCTGCCCTTACTAAATTAAACATGGGATATGTGTAATTTTTGGTATTTTTATTTTAAATATTTTACTTAATGAGACCTTAGTGTGCGAAACTATTTTTTTTAATTTTGTTGAACAAAATTTTTTAAAATTTGAAATTGGAGATTTGAAAATTACCCCAAAAATATTGTTGGTTTTCGACGTCACCTTAGGACAGGATACCGACATCCTAAAAATTAAATATTTCATATCTAACAGTTAATGTGTCCAGTAAGTAAAAAAAAATATTTTGGTATTTAATATCGAAAACCTTTAGGATGTGGGCTCGAAATGTTTGATCAAGTGGTATTTGGCACATTAGTGGTCTGGGTATTTTTTTTTTACTCGGGTAATTCTCAACCGATTTTGGATTTTATATCTTTTTGAAAACACTTTTTTGTCTTCATCTCGATTAATTTATAATATGGAATAAAAACTGCTTCAATATTAACCATTTTTTGAAAAAAAAAACCCAATAAAGCCATTTTTCCCCCATACAAAACACACTTTCAATTTTCAATCGATTTCCGCCTCGTGTTTTCTTTATCCAATCGGCACCAAACTTGATATTAAATGTTTTAACATACAAAGGAACCAAACTAGCCCATATAATGACTTTAGAAATCACTTTCATTTTTTTGGACTCATTTAATGTCCATATTTAAATTGATGTATTTTAAGAACTAGTATGCCGATTTTAATGGATGATGTCTTATTTGAATGACACTCTACTTTATTTAAATGCATTTAAATATCTATGCTGGCATTTTTCAATGTTTTTTATTATATTATTTTTTGACATTTGTTTGCATTTTTTACCACTTCCGATCCCACCTAAAAATAAAAATAATTTATCAGAGTATGCACACACTTCTACACTTAGAATACAATGTAGGTAAATTTCACTGCAAATGTAGTTAAAAACAAATGAAATTTCACTTAAAGAATTGACGACTTACACTTCAGTAAATTCTACTAACATTGCCATTTTTTTTTTAATCTTCAAAAAATTACTAACAATTGTAGAAAATAAGAGCTACATATGTTAGTAAGAAATAAACAAACATTTTTTTTTAAAATAACAAAGAACGACCGTAAAAAATTAATGTGAAATCATAAAACAGTCATTTGATGTGGTTTGTTTTTTTAAATGAACTACAAGGTTAGTTAAAAATGTAATTTGTTCTACAAATAACTGACATTTACATTAAAAATAGAGAAACTGTATTACAACCCAAACAACTACATATTTTTAAAACAGAAGTTCTCTGAGTGCATTAAATAAATACTGAAATATTCAATCGTTCGGTTTGATATGGAATGACTCATACGTACTTATGGGTGTTTGTGCAACATATGAATACGACTACAACAATAATGTAATTGTAACCAAAAATTAGAGCAGAAATTCATGCAAACATATAGATTAGGGCAACACTTATTTTTAGGCGTATACATTATTTAAAACCGGCCCTTTAGAATTTATTACGCAAAATTTGTTTTGCTCCTTTATAATAAGTATGCCCTTAATGTAGTTCATACAAACCAGTTGAAATAGTTTGAAGAATGTTAGAATTTGTGTATGTTAATAGGAAGAGACATGGTAATGGATGGATATGAACATGGACAACACAAAATATACAAAATCCCAATGTATTCTCATATATATGCGAATAGTATGTAGTAAACGAATGTGTCCTACTGTATCCTAATGGTTTATATATGTCCCATTTTTAATTTTTGTTGCATTCGCTACACTTTTTAACCGATTTTTCTAAGTGTAACGTATATTGACAAAGGATATATGTAGCTTTTATGTCATACCAACCACATGGACCAATATGTTCTCAATATGTACCATGGAATTTTTCATAGAAGGATTGCAAAAAAATTTAATTTTGGAAACGTTGTGTTTATAAACTCTAGTCCGAAAAAAACTTTTTAACTTAAACTTTTGGCTCTCATTTTGTAGCTAAATTTAAAATGATTCAAACTAAAACTACATTATTAACAGGGCAAGGAATTTCATGCAACTAAAAAAGAAAAATAGGCGCCTTTAAAACTCAGTTAAAAAAAAATATGCATTAATAACCTGAAAACTATACACTTTGAAGAACACTTTTAGCGAAAAACAAAGCTTAAAAACATAAATGGCAACACAATCTTACGCTATTCTGCGGTTAAGCAAGATTTTAAAATGTAAAAATGATTTTGCATAAATGAAAATTTAAAAATGCATGCAATTTTTTTTTTTTTTTGACAAATTAAGAAAAATACTTAAAATAAATGGAAAAGTCGATGACATCAATATTAGAGATGTTACTAATAATGTATTCGGCACTATACCGAATATTCGGTTTGAACCGAATTCAGGATAATGCCGAATAGCTCGATCATACATTTTCTAATTCATATATTTTAGATATTTTGTGGATTTTTTTAAAAATGGAAAAGTGAATTTCGAGTGCTCATTAAACATTATTTTTTTGCGCAAAAAAAAAACCGTCAATCATACCAAGGAAAAGCTTGATAAATACTATGGGGACTCTGCACAATCGATTTCAATGGTAAAAAAAGTGGTTTACTTACTTTCGTTGTGGTCGCACAAGTACGAAAGAGATCGTTCTGGACGGCTAATTGTGATTAATACACCCAAAAATGTCGAAAAAATCCACGATATGGTGTTGGCCGTAAAAGTGCGTGAGATTGTTGATGCCATATGCATTTCATATGGCAGTGTGGTTTCGATTTTAAATGATCAGTTGGGTTTAAGAAAGCTGTCTGCAAGATGGGTGCCGCGTTTGCTCTCAATTGACCATAAACGTAATCGTGGCCAATAAGGTGATGGCAACAGTTTTTTGGGATGCACGCTAGATAATCCACATCTATTACCTTCAAAAGGGAAAATAATAAACGGCGAATATTATACCAATTTATTGGACCGCTTTAACGAGGATTAAAAAAAACGACCCCATATGGCCTAGAAAAAATTTATTTTTCATCAAGATAATGCACGGGTGCACACGTGTGCAGTCTCAATGGCAAAATTCCATGAATTGGGCTACAAATTGGTATCTCATCCGCCATATTCTCCGGATTTAGCCCCCAGTGACTATTTCCTATTTCCAAACCTAAATAAAAAAATGGCTCGGTGAAAAAAAAATTAGCTCCAATGATGAAATTATTGATCAAACAAATGCCTATTTTATGGACCCGAAAATTCCTAATTTTTGGAAGGCATACAAAAATTGGAGAAACGTTGGACTAAGTGTATTGAGCTAAAAGGAGATTATGTTGAAAAATGTGTTTCATTCGAAAAGTCATGGACTTATTGATCCGCCCTCGTACTTATCCGGGCGTACAGGAAGCCCGAGAATTAAATAACTAATTTATTTTTTAAAGACTATTTTTTCTTCGTTTTTTATTTTAAAATTTTTTGGGAAATACTACAAGGACACAAGTATCAAAAAGGGGCTTAGATAAAAGTTTGCTAAAATTCCTTAAATGAGCTTAAAGGACCAAGCGCGATTTATCGTAGATATAGTATAGTTTCTCATTTCTGTAGGTTAAGCACTGTCAATTATATTGAAGGAACTGGTCCCCTAACTGATGGAAAGGGGATATACTCCACTTAACTAATTGCCGACAGCCTTATATTTTCTTCGCAATGTTTTTTATAAACATTTTTAATTTTTATTTAAATTTTATTTAGTTGAGTTAAATTCATTTTTTAATTTTAAAATTTTTGCATTTGTTTAATTTTTTTCACTTTATACTTTCGAATTCTTAGATCCTTTACACACTCATAAAAAAAAAAGTTAGTACAAAAGTATGTTAAACGGGTAGTTGTAGTTGAGCTTATTTTTTCTGTTGTTATCTGTTGTTTATATAGATAGAAGATAGAAGCAACCATTTATTTATTAAAAATGCAAACAAAATGGTACTAGCTATCAAATTTATTAAAAAATTGTCGATAATCAAAAGTGGTAATAATACGGATTTCGCAATCAAATATACAATTAAATTAGGGTTTTGGTAATACCAACCGAATTGTGGATTGCATTGATTATAGACGCAACTAATGATTGGTATTGGCAAAATAATTTTAGACTATGTTTGTTTTCATAACAAAATATATTCGTTTAAATTCGAATTAAGCACTCATCATTTAAAAGTGTTTGTGGTGTAATGGATATGCCAGTCTATCCAATTCTCAATTTACGAGTTCAAATCCCAGAGAAGGCAAACGCAAAAAGCTTTTTTTTCTTAATTAAAATAAAATACTAAAATGTTCAAACAGCCAATAATTTAAAGAAAATTAGAAGCTATTGTGGTGCAATGAGTAAACTCAAAAAAAAAAAATTGGAAAGTCAGCAAAAATGTTGCTGAGTCAGCAAAATTTAAGTCAGAAGGGCACTTGTAAAAAATTGCTAATGTCAGCAAAATCTGTTTTCTGAAAATCAACGAGCTGATTTTTAACAACAAAATTAGTTGAATCAGCAAAAGTTTCGCTAACACTTGGTGGATTAGAAATAAAAATTAATAAAATGTTTGCTGAATATTAGACCGAATAACCTCAAAAAATATGTAGAAAAATTATTCTTTATTTAATTTATTTGCCTAAACTCATAAAACATATTTTTGTGATTCAAGTTGACGACATGAATTAATGTAATATCTAAAAAAATATAAATGATTAGATATAACATAAACAAAATTATCTTACAACTACTTACATAAATGGTTGCCTAAATGATGCTTTCTTTTAAAGAAACGCAAATGCCGCAGATAATTATAGAAACGAAACGAAAAAATAACAAAATATAACATGTACAACCCTTTTTTGTAATAAGAAAATGAAAACATAAAAATCTAACTAAAATGTGTGTCTTTGTCTTTCGCTTTAGTTGGTATATCTATCTGTATATTTGTTTGCAATTTTACCACACTGGATTATTAATTTCTATAAACATTTAGTTTAGAAATACTCATTTAATCTTTATTAAATTTAAATATTTTATTTTACATTTAGTTTAGAAATACACATTTAATCTTTATTAAATTTAAATATTTTATTTTGTCTTTTATTTAATTAATAGACAATTACTTCCACAAGCCGGTGGCAATGCAAAATTTTAGTTGTTACAATCCACAATTGCATACAAAAATCTTCCATGGTTGATTTTTTATATGTCTTACTAGACTTGTACTGTTTAGTATCATTTTCCTCGTCACTACTACATCTTGACATTCCGCGACATTTAATTCATTATGCGTATATCTCTTAATCTGGTTGTCGTCCACACTATCAATGTGCTAACCAGCACAATTTTTTTAGCAAAATAAATTAGTAAATAATTAGTAAAATATTAGTAAAATATTAGTTCAAAACAGTTAAGTGCTGAATAAGTATAACTAATAGTTTAGCTGAAAACATAATGTTAGCAAAAAATGTTGCTGAAAAATAGTATATATATAGTTTTACTAACTTTTCTATAAACTTATTTTTTGAGTGTAGGACAGTGGATTTTTAATCTGAAGGCAAAGGTTTAATTCTTGAAAAATAAAAAAATATTTTTAATTTCAATTAAATTTTGTGGAACGTAATAATATTTAAGTGGAATATATTGAATGAGACAATTGAATTTTAGCTTTCATGACTAAAAATATAATTTGATATGAAGATATTTGTCGTAACCGCCGAATTCGATTTGGTAGCAAATTCGGTGGCCACAACTGAGACTGTTTTCTGGGTGTAGTTAAATATAATTATATGAACATTTATATTGAATTATATACGATCCCATATATAATTCTATAGTGTAAGTATGGTAATACATAATTAGGTATATTAAGTACAATTATATGTAGGACCATATCAAATAAAAGATATTGCTACATATACAACATTTAAAACAACACTAATCTACATACAAGTAAATACAAATATTTATACTGTAACATAAATATTTATTTCAGTATATAAATATTTATATTGAAACATTTGATTGTATGAAATTGTATCTGAATATATATAAACTTTTTTACTTGGGAGTCTATTAACTTGGAGTTTAATGTACCACTAACACTTCAATGCAAGTGGTTTAATAGTATTTACTTAATATAACCCATAAATCCATCATAACCACTAAATATAACTTAAAGACACACAAAATAAACTATTAAGACCTGTTAAATTATCTTAAATTAAGCAAAGTTTAGGACTTAACTATAGTTATAAATTTCAAATTCGTATGAAAATTTCTGTGGTTAAAGTTAAACTCTGGTTATTTTTAGAAAAGTTACTTGCCCTTAATAATATATTTTCATTATTAAATATTTTATGGCCTATTATGGGCATTATAAAATCTTACTTTTGCCATCACCACCATCGTCATCTCAACCACTAAACATAAACTTCAAATAATATTTAATACTAACATATAAAAACCAACTTTCATTGCCATTATATTCGGAATAACCACAAATAATATTAAAAGTAGTTTTTAAAAACTTTTTTTTGGGGTTTTATAGTCACATGCTGTGTTAATTACAATAAACTTTTCCACTATTCTTGTTCTCACATCGGCTGTTCTTTGTTTTATTATTTGGTAATAATTCATTAACACATGACATAAGCAAACAAACTTACAATTAGTCCGCAAAAGTTTTTGTTCTCTCAAATAGCATCTTTAAGGTCCTTTTAAGGCAACGTTCGTCTACATAAATATGACGACTCTACAAGGAAGTGTAATAAATTGTTACAGTATTTTTATGTTGTTGCATAGGGCCAACCCCACCTAACATGAGAAATTCTCTTAAGTACACTATACCTAAGGTGACCATTTTTTTCTGATTTTAAATCGGTACAAAATAAATAAATCGGTTTTCAAAATATATAAATTTTGTTTATTAAAAAGTCATGCGCCTAATAAATAAGTTTCGTTGAAAATAGTTTCATAAAAATTCAAAAGGTTTTTCATAAAATGGATGAAATTTTTTATTTACTTTGCTTCACTTTGCTTTCATTAGAAATCGTCCAAGCATTTTTTCCTGTGTAACATGTTAATTCCTTAAAAAAATTCATTCAAACAACTGTTCCTTTTCAAAGAAAATTTCAAATTCTATGAAATTTTCATAAAAACTTTAAATTTAAAAATATGTTATCTTTTAAAAATATGAATAGTTGTTATTCTTAAATTTTTCGTCCTGAATATTTGTTTTCCTAATATACCCAAGGATTTAAAATATTGAAGATCCCGGATTTTAAACACAATTTTTAGATTTTAAACGGGTTTCCCATATAAATACTTTTAGTTTTCCAGAATTGTTGTTTCATTATTTTCGTCTGACTAAGAAAAATTCTCAAATTCTAAAGGTTCTAAAGGTTCTAAATGGCTCAAAACCTGATTTGTTCTATGGAAAAAATATAATTTTCCTGAAAAAATCAGTACAATCATTACAAATTCTAAGAAATCAGTACAAATCTGTACACAATTTTTTCATTAGTACCCATGATCAAAAATGACTGATAAACTCAGTACGAATGGTCAGCCTAACTATACCCCATATTCTAGCATACACTCAACAAAATAAGTTAGTAGGAAAGTTAGTAAACCGTCTTGTAAAATTCAAGTATAGCAAATTTTTTACTCAAATTGTGTTTTCAGATAAAATTTTAGTTATTTTTATTCAGCACTTAATGTTTTACTAACATTTTACTAATGTGTTACTAATTTATTTTGCTAAAAAAAATTATGCAGATAAGCACATTAATAGTGTAGACGTTACTATTGAAAGATATACGCCGAGTCAAGTAGATGTCCCGGCATGTCAAGATGTAGTAAAGACTAGGAAAATGATACCAAAAAGTACAACTCTTGTAAGACATATAAAAAAATTCAACCATGAAAGACTTTTTTATCTGTTTTTATACAAAAGGACGCTAACAGTGTGAAAACATATGTGGATTAAAAAAAAATAATTTTGTGTTGTCACTGGCTTGTCAATGTAATTATCGGTTAATAAAATTAAAGATAAACTAAAATATTTGAATTTAATAAACATTGAATGTGTATTTGTAAGCTAAATCTTTAGAGTGATTATTAATGTAGTGTGGTCAAATTGCAAACAAATATACATTCAGGTAGAATGACTATAACGAATGACAAGGACACACATCTTAGGTATTTTTTTTATGTTTCCTTTTTGTAATGCAAAAAAGGGTTGTATATTTAGACACCATTGATGTAAGTAGTGGAAAGATAATTTTTGTTAATGTTATATATAATTATTTCTATATATTTTCAGATATTTAATTAATTCATGTCGTCAATGTGAGAGTATGAACATTTTTTATATTTTGTAACGTATTGTAAATTATTTTTAAAAGATTAACAAAAAATGTTTCAGATTTTCAGCAAATAAATTAACTAAAATAAAATTTTTCTAAAAATTTTTTGAGTTTTTTTCAGTCTACTAATATTCATCAAAAATTTTAATAACTTTTAGCAGGGATTTTTTAATTTTTAATCAACTAAGTTATAGTAAAACTTTTGCTGAATCTACTAATTTTGTTTCTGAAAATCAGCGAGAATATTTTGCTGACATTAGCATTTTTTTTTGCAAGCACCCTCCTGACTAAATTTCTTTCTGAATCTGCAAAATTTTTTGCTGTTTTTACTAACTTTTTATTTGAGTGTATTTATGAAACTTTTACTCTTTATTACTTTATTGTTAGATATATTATGGCAATATGTACTACCACTAACTGTATAAAAACAATTATATGTTATAATAATAAAAAGGCAAATAAAAAGTCAAAACAATTTATTACGAACTTTTGGTTTATTACCGTATATAACCATATGGTCCCCTTTGGTGTTTGAGTTTTATAACCTTTAAAATGACATGAAGGCCTAAATACTAGACAATAAAAGTAGTAAGTATGTATGTATTGTTTAAAGGAAATAGTCAAGACTTGTATATTTTAGTACATGTATATTGTATTAATGCAAGTTAATGTTATTTTTAGCAATGTAATTGTAGACTTTTTATGAAATAAAAATAATCATAAAATTGATTCAAATGTTAAAATAGAACTAAAGTGTTTTTCTTTTTTCCCCATATTTAAATTTTGTTCTTATTTTAAATTCTATGATTCAAAATCATTTTCTATAAAGAAGTATTTTTATTTAACATTTTATAATGTTAAATAAAAAAATAACAAAATTCCGGGCTAACCCCTGACTTTGGTTTATTTTAGCAAAATATACTGGTATTTGCGTTCTACTAAATTTAAGGTAAATAAAGCAAAAATTTTTACGCAAACCGCACTAACAGGCTTACAATTAATAAAGAAACTTTGACTTAAAACAAAAAATTTAAGTAGAAAACTCCGCACGTACTTGAGAATGAAAAAGTAACTTTGAAGTTAAAAATAATTTCATATGTATGGATTCTGCATAAATTAGGGATTTTATTGCAACAATAAGTAGAAAAAAGCACACAAGCACCAACATGAGCACACCACACACGCACACAAAAAGTGCATACCGTTAGGTAGAGAGTATCGTCAAAAAGTCATTATTCGTATAAAGTTCTCGTGTTGTTGTTATAACTGCAGCAATGTTTTATATATTTATTTAGTTTAGTTAACGATTTCCGTTTCCTTTTTTGATTGAAAAAGGAAGCTTTCAACATAAAGAATGTTTACGAAAAAATTTACATTTTGTTTTCATCAAAACTTTATGAAAAAAAAAGCTAAAGAAGAATTACACATCAAATAAAGCACAAAGATCTAAATTTGAAACGCCGAAAAATGTAATGAATTTTCGATTTTGATCCTAAAAGGAAACCAATCGATTTTGAACACTTTTTACCACACTTCTTATATGTATGAAAATATGTTAGAATAGTTTATTTAAATTCCGAAAACCTGAAATAGTTGGTTATGAAGTGGCGAAAAATTAAACAAATTCCCAAATAAATCTTTTACCTTGGAAAATTTAAATATTAATGAAAGTTAAGATCACTCTTATTAGTTGAAGCAGAGATTGGACATAAAGATCAATCAGCAAGCGTGAAATAAGCTTATTATGAAAGTGGCCAGTTTTAAATTAGCGATTTTAATACATATGGAACATTTGTAAAATCAGAATTCCGTTTATGTTTATGAAGTATTGTTTTAAAATGAATAACTGAAGGACATTCTGAACTGTATATGGGGTAAATTAGCCTAAGTTCGGCAACTCCCCAGTAGTCGGCATGGTTTTAATTCGACCATGAATAATTAAAAATTTATTTTGGCTCTATTTCAACAATTTAACTCCAAACAGGATTGTTTTGTTGAAAAATTAGCTTTTCTCAGATTTTTTCACTATTAAAATTCATACATTTTATGCCTGTATGAACTCTTAGCATATACTTAGTCGTGCTAACTAACGTGGATAAACCAAGAGGTATGTTGCGAGAGAGGCTTAACTTTTTTCTTAATTTTCATTAAATGTACAAAGCGCCCGAGGGAACTAGAGTCGTTCTTGTAGACAAAAATCAAAAGTTTTGACAGCTACCTAACGCAGAAATCTCAACTCCGGAATTCTAAAGTGTGCGCTCAAATAAACGTTAAAACACAAAAAGTTACGTTAATACGATAGTTTAAAATAAAACGTGTTATCCATTCAAATTTCATACACATTTTTATTTCGTACCATCTTATATAAAAGTTAAGCGTTTAATTAATTTTCCTGGTATGCCTTAAATAAACAATTTCTGTTGTGATTTTTCTATCCATTTACATCGAAAGTTTCAAAGTTTGCATTCCTATACGGAACTTTTTGCACTTTAAATGTACTAAAGCCAATAATTGTCGCGTCGTGCTACTTTGCGGCCAAAAACCTTTGGATCAGCTCTCAAAATCTTCTAAATCTTTTTAGCCTTAGAAGAGTTCCTGTGTTTCTTTGTTTTACCAGTTTCAGGGTTTCTGCCAATTGTTAGGTTCTTGTTAAACTGTACTACCACATTTAAAATAAACTGACTGTGTACTTGTAACTGGCTGTGGTTGCTGCCCATATCGCGGGTAGAGCAATTTATTGCTTGCTGTGAAGTTGCATTTCAACCAAATTTTCACTGTTATTCAAAGTACAGTAGGAGTTTTAGATGGGCTCCGCACCTTACCAAGGTGAAAGAATGTGCCAAATATACTTTTCTTAAATTGATACCTTTAATCCAAACGTCACGGCTTTGTAGCGGGAGGTTTAAAGGGAGAGTTGGTGAATGCTTTATATTTTCACTCAGTGTTTGAGAACACCTTGAAATTTAGTCAAACGGCAGGTATTCACGTTAATCAAAACACATGTGTATACGTGATTTTTTAGAAAGCCCAATTTGGATTATTTCAAAAACTTTAAAAAACATTTTCACGCACCTGCTTTTGATTATTTATTATGTACTAACTATACAATTTATTTAGACAAGTCGAAAGTTTTTATTATTAGACACATTTTCCAAACATAGTCTGATAAATAAAAAATATGAAAATCAATCGCAAAAAAAGTGTTAAGAAAAAATGTGTGTTAACGTTTGTTATAATTATATCTAAAATATTTTGGAAAATATTTTTATTATGACACCACATATAATTAAATGGGGCTCTGTAATGGACCATATAATATCATATCTGAATTCAATTGAAAATATTCAAAAATTGGACGTCATATCCTTATGGATAATGGGACCGGTTCTGCGTGTGCCACAGGATCGGTCCCTTCGTACCAGAGGCCGGTCCTCTGCTAAACCCTACCCTATGTAAACAACTGGCAACTTTAACATTGGCTAGTCATAGGAGGGGGTAATTTGTCCTGCTTTAAACTACATATTGGCATGCCACAGGACTAACTAAAGATGGGCATAAAGATGGGCATAAAAATAAACAAAAACTAAACAGCTTCCAATAGGTAAAATTCTGGCCAACTGGCTTTTTCTTGTTAATAAGCATTCCGGTTAAGTGGTATGTCCTCCCTTTACCAGTCACATGATTGGAAATTTTAGGACAAGTGACACTGCAGTATCAAATTATACCAGTCCTGTGATAAGTCCTTCTTTAACCAGTCACTTTTAGGACAATTGACTCCTCATTCCCCATAGGAATATTTCTATATTGTTTTGTATGGATCAATATATGCCTTTATAAAAAATTATAAAAAAAAATTTTTTTAATGTTGGTTCATATGAAGATTTATATAATTAAAGGGTGTTTTTTATAGAGGTATACAACTTTGAAATGGAGTAACACAAAGATGAATTTTTTAAATTGCCATGAAATTTACTTTATTCGATAGATAATCTTCTGGCATTATAATTTAATTATGACTTCTGTCATATGACCGCACCGGTTGGCTCGGACGTAGTCTAAACTGGAGGTCTAATTTTCGATAACTTTTTCCAACATTTGTGGTCGCGGCGAATGTTGTCCTCCAATCGTTTCGGGCTTATCGGCGTAGACTTGCGTCTTTAAATATCCCCACAGAAAATAGTTCTGCGGCGTTAAATCGCACGATCTTGGAGGCCAATAAAAATATGAATAACACAATATGTAAAATTTTTCTCGTAAGCATTCTTCAATTTTATGTTTTAAAAGAATACGCAGAAAAAGCACAAAAGTAACTTTATTGAAATTTTATTGAAAACCCAAGATATTAAAATATAATTTATTAAATATTCGATTTTTTTCTTTAAATCTTTTATTTTGACAGCACTTCAATAATAACATGACCTAAAATTTCTCACATGTAAATAAGGAGATATCAATTTTATTTAGGTTTTCCTATCTATTAAAACCAACATCAACTGCAATAACTCGTTACTTAACAAATTTGTTGCGTTTTCAATTAGTAACTCCAATTTTATCCCTTGTCCTATATTTTGCTCATATTACAGTAGATGCATTTTTATGTTATTTTTCTATTTTTTTGCTCTGTTGTTAGATAGGAACAGAAAATTTTAATAGGTCATGTGAGTTGGGGATTGAAATTCAAATATATAAAAAAAAAGTTTATACGAGAAATATATTTTTTATTAAATTTTTATTTAAATAAATTCTTTTCTCATATTACTTTAAAATTTAATAAATATTTGCTTATGCCTTATATTTTAATTATTTAATATCCCACAAGGACCTGCATCAGTCATCATAATTATAATTTTCTTCCTTAAAATAATTTCATTGTAATATGTACTCCCCGTGTTATTATTCCCCCTTATACCTTTGACCCTTAAAGTACATGGTATAGTCTTGTTAGTGCAACAATTTAATTAAAACTTTTGAAATTATTTGGTTATAAAATAATAAAGAAATTTCCTTAAAATAATAAATACAATTTTTTAAACAAAATACCATAAAATTATTAAGATTTTCAAAACTTTTTAAATTTATTTATCTTATCAAAGCAAACTTTTAAACCTATTTTTGCATTTACATTTTTAAACTCATATTTAACTTATAGCAAAAAATATTAAGAAAATAAAGACCGACCATAGTGTACCCTATTATACAACAATGGAAAATGTCGCAGTCAGAAACTGCCAGTGGTATAAAAATAAAGCTCGAAAATACCACTGGATAACCTCCGATTTGTTATAAAATTATTGGCAAGACGCTTTTCCAGCGCCTCCAAAAAGTGGTTTGCCTGTATTTGTTTTACAATAACTTTAGTGGCCTACAAAAAAAAAAAAAAACATTGGTAAAGAATTGGCTGAGACCATGAGTCCAACGTTTGCATCTATCTATCCAGCTAGAAATTGCCAACGGCTTAAAAGTCTAACCACTGGGTAAAATTGCGTTCATTTCCCTGGAAAAATTATAAATTTCTCGGAATATTTCAGAAGGTGACCATACACTTTGCAATATTATTGCCAGTATTATTGTCATTTTGCCCAACACAGTGCAATAAAATGTACAATACTTTTGCAGAAAATATGGCACCCTCTTGTTCTGTTGTGGAAGGATATAAAAATTGCACAATGTGATCTAGACACTATAAAATAATTATCACTTTTCTTGGTTGCGCAATAAGAATCAGAACCTTTTTGAATTTTCCAATATATTGTGTAACTTTCCATTGGTAATATTTTGCACAATAGCAAAAGCTGCACAAGAATATTGCGAAGTGTATGGTTAACTTTATTTTATTTGAAACAAGTAATTTGTGTCTAAGTAATGCTTTTGTTTTTGTTAAAAGGAGGTTTTACTCAAATAATAAAGTATTGAATTTTTGCATAATATAATATGATATGTTAAACTGCATTTTTATTAAATTACACAAGGTTGTTTTTTTTTGGTAATTTATCCAAGTTCATGATATGCAAAATTTACATTGAAGATGATTAGAGGTACCCATATACTAGCAGTATTGTTGCAGTATTACCCGGATTTTGTTTTTAATCTATTACCATATATGGTAATAGAATAAAGAAAATAATTCCAATAATATTGCTAGTGTGTGGGTAACTTAATACAAAAAATGCTATGTAAAATTTACATTGATGAAATTTGAAAAATTAAATAAGCTACAAATATTTTCTTAATATTTTTGAGCTTTAAAATAGCTGTTTTCAGACATTCTTTGCTTTAAGTGCTTTTTTGGTCAATTTTTTTTTACTTTTTTTTTCAAAAAGTTTTATTTTCTACCGCTTTAGCAGTTTTACCATTTTTTGAATTTATTGCAATACTTTTTTACCATTAACACCACGGATTTTACCAATTTTGTCTTCTCTGTTTATTAGGTTGTCCATACACTAGCAATATTATGTTACAATTGTTCCACTTTGGTTTAATCTATTACCACATATGCTAATAGAATAAAGATCAAAAGGTTCCAAATTCGAAAATTGATCGGTGTCTTATGAAATTATCCTCCATTTTGAACTTTTAAAAACTGATTTCAGAATAGTATTCTGCGACCTCTAAAACTTTTAGAAAAAATATTTCATGTAATTCGAAGATTTTATAAAAAAAAGTTCATCCGCCATATTGGATCCGCTTTATTGAATATTTCAAATCTGATTTCAAAGGTTTCCAAAAACAAATATTCGATTTGTCAAAAATAATTCCACCATGGCTTACCCATTTAAGCGACCGTATGCACCAAAATTTTAAACCATTATACAGCTCTGTACGTCAAGTTTAATTTTGGACAGCATTCTGTTCACAAAGCATACCCCATATATTTATATGCCAACTCTTAACAAACAACTACAAATACCAGGGAACATTGTTTTTTTTTTATTTTTTTGAGCAAATAAAAAAAATTATTAATAGAATTAATGGTAATTAATTCCCGTGAAACTACTTTTTATCGGAATTCATCACAATTTTATATGTTTAATACAAACAGATCAAAATTTTCAAAATTTTAATGCATTTTTGCACGAAAAAATAAAAGTGCTAATCTTAAAAGAGGAGGATTTTATGAATCAGTTCTCCGACATTTACTTATATATGATTTGTTTGTTTCAACATTTCATAATAACCCAGGAAAACTTGCTATTACCATAGAATGAGAAATGGAAGAAGAAAACAAGAATCAGAAGTACTTATAGTTGAGGCCAAGAACACCTGATTTTAACATGGGGGTGTCATAGGAGGCAAGGCCTTGCCTTGTGCTTACATATAGGGACAAAAATAAGACTTTACAAAATATGTAGTGAAATCACCAGTTACACATAAGTACTTATTTCATTTCTTATGTGTAGCATCAAAAGTAATGCTTAAAGCCATTATATGACGTATTACTTGTAAGGATGTTAATAAGTAGTTATTTATAGGTGCAAAAATAAGTACGTATTAACATGTACCTAAATAAGAAGGTATTATTAGGCAATAAAATAACTAGTTATTAATAAGGACAATTATAACTAGTTATTAATAGGTCCTAAAATAACTACTGATTTTAGTCATTACAAGGAAGGACTATAATAACTGCTTACCAGGAAGAAGTGTAATAAGTGGTGAACAGCGATTAATATTTTCTCAAGAAAAAAATTAAAAGACTTTGTTTATTATTTTCTAATAACATTTATTAAACATAAAAAGAACAAAAAAAAAATGCACTATAAAAAACTAAAAATCTTATATGCTAGTACAGTTTACGGACTGCGGTATAGAAAAGGAGTTCCAAAGTCAATTTTGTTACCAAAAGGCTATTTTAGTACAAATATTCCAGACAACATTTGTCTTATGAAGGATACAACTTTTTTACAAATCACTAAAATCCTAAGTGAGGAAGAATTTCTAGCAAAAAGATTTTCAAACTTACGAAGTTTTTTCAACGATCCCATGGATTCATTGGATTTAAATATTGCTTTGGTTGACGAATGGCTCAGAAGAACAATTATTTAAAATAGAAAACATTCTGGCTAAAGTGCTTAAAATGTCGTACAATAATGAATGTATATTGATTCCGGAAATTCATTCCATTCATGAAAAATTAAACGTACGTAATATATAATACATATTTTCAAAAGCCAATTTCTTTTTAATAAAAGTTTTTTTCATATTTTAGACAACAAATTTTTAAATCTTCAAAGGAAAATACTCGGTTATTCTTCGAAAATAAGAAAATTATTACCAAAAACTCTTAATGTATTAATAAATAAAATTTAATAATTTCTACTTAATATCAATTATCTTAATTTTGTTATTTACTAAATAAGCTTTTGTTTTGTGAGAGTAGTTTATGTATAACTATATATTTGTTTGCTTAAATAAATTGCATTTAAATTATTAATTATGATATATTATGAATCTTTATAAATATACCTTACAAAAAAGTAGTTACTTATTACCTTACAAGTACCTTACTTCTTTGGACCTTCCTAATAAGCAGGTATATAACACAATAGTAGTAAGACATAATTGTTTAGCTTCCAAAATAAGTAGTGATGTATGTTCATATCAGTAAGGTATTATTTCAGACCTTCAAAATAACAACAAATGTAATGGATAGTCATTACTACGAAAGGTCTGAAATAAGTGATAATAAGTAACTTATTATTTTTGCTATTCCAAATAAGCAGATATTTAACACAATATTAGTAAGGCGTTGTTTTTTATCTTACAAATAAGCAGTTACATATATTCATATTAGTAAGGTATTATTTGGGACCTTCAAAATAACAAAAACTGGAATGGATAGTCATTACTTTGGAAGGTCTGAAATAAGTCCTACCCATTACCAAAGTTTTGCTGGGAACTGCTAGTTTCTGTCGCTCGCATAATCAGTATATAAATTTTCAATTCTTCGATCAATGAAATGAAATTTCAAATCGATTACATTTATCTTATACACTGCGTTGCATAACTATAATTACAAATGATTTTTACTTACAAACATTTTATTACAAACATTTTTAAAACTAATAACTGTTTTAAAAGTATGATCACTGATCCTTTATTGTGTTAAATTTAAGAGATTAGTTCATTATATTGTTACTTATTGTATGGTTTTATTAATGCAATGCAGTTGCACTGGAACTAGTCCATTGAAACTTTTCATTAACTTAATAATGTAAGTTTTTATAAAATTGTATGAAAACTGTCATTTAAATTATTAAAAGTTTCATTCACTTTGTGAAAAACTTTCATTAAAAAACTAGTTTCAGAAAAAGAATGAAGCTTCTCATTAATTTTAAGAAATTTGTCATTCGCTTTGTGAAAAAAGTTTCATTAGTTCAGTGAAAATTTTCATTATTTTTTGTCCACTAATATTCTCTTTTCAAACTCTAAAAAATAACGAAAATTTTAAATGTTGACATTTAAATCTACAGTAAAAAGGCTCTTTACAAATTTTAAAGAGCCTTTAAATGTACGTTTCTATATAAAATTTGCCTTGCGATGGAGGCTTAAAAACTAACTTACTTACAATTTACAGGATAGCGATTGTATTAGACCCTTTCACCTAAACTTATTTTTAACAAAATTAAAGTAGTACAAGCACATTCGGTTAACATGGAGGATTGTCTACCTAGACACCCACAGATGTAGATTAATTGTGTAATTGTGAAATTAAAAACTTGATTGTCTAAATCACTAACAAAAAATCTAAAAATTACCACCCCTTAGAATGAAATTAGTTTGTGACCTTATAAGAAACCTTTTAATCCTTCACAGTCATTATCAGAGAAGATACAAAAATTCAATGTATTTAAAGTGACGAAATTTTGTAAAAAAAACAACGAAAGTTAAAAACTTGGAAACAAAATCTTCTTTTCATTAAAAAAGTTCAAAGTTAAAACAAAAACAAAAACTAATGCATTATGGGTTAAATACACTTTAAGCTAAAAAAATCTGAACGAAAAATGTTTAAGCTGAAAATCAAAATTAAAGCCACAAAACGGTAAAATTCAAAAAATGGAACAAAGTAAATTTGCCCTCACAGGATTTTATAATTGAGAGAACCCATGCAAATTATTCCAAAAAAATCATATTTCACAGAAATTTTCAGATTGCAAAATATTCGAAAATGCCAAATAAAAAACCCGGTATCTCGAATAACTCAAAAACACTCGTTTTCCTATTTTTCCGTTTTTTTTTAACCGGTTTGTCGAATAATACGGAAATCGATTTTGACAACTCTAATTTAAACACACACGCTAAAAACATAACTTTTCTGTTAGCCACCAAAAAAAGTTATTTTTCTTGAGCGGGAATTCCCCGAATTCCCGGAAATTTCATATTTAGTCCCGCTTTACGCGAAATAAGTAAGTCCCGCAAACATTTTCATAAAAATCTGATAAAATTTTTAATTATAATTTAAGAGAGAAAATCAGAAGTACTACATCTGCTATATTATAAACGTATTATTTACGCGTAGGGTATACAAAAAACTACCTGTTTTTATTCATTTATCTAAAATCCTTAGTCTAGCTCAACAAAGCTTTGTAGTGAAAATACCGCTGCCAGGGTATAAAATCTAATAAGCTTATTATGTGTAATTTCACTTTTTTCTCATCCTCCTTTCCTACCATAATTTTTTTTTATGAAAACCTTTTAAATTCTGACCTAACATAGTCAAATAATTTTAAATGTAAAATAAAATAAAATCTTTTAACATTTTTAAGCAACACAGGCTTAAGTTTTCAGAAAATAGTAGTATTTTTTTGCATTGTATGAAAAATATGTTACAAATGTTAGGGAAAATGTCATTTTTAATTTACATCATATTTTTTCTGAGAAACCAGCCACTTTCAAACTTAACTAAATAAATAGGTATGAGTGTGTATATTACACTGAGAGAATTCTTTGTTATATTAATTAATGTTTTCATAAAAGCAATAAAGTTGCACTGGAATTCGTCAATTGAAACTGTGGGAAACTCTTTTAATGGAACTTTGTGAAATAATTTTTTCTCAAATAATTTTAGATTAGTCGTTTGTAATTTTTTTCAAAAATCAGTTCGTTTTTTAAATAAAAAATATAAAAAAATAAAATGTCGTATTTGTTGTAATTTTATAATTGGTGACCAAGCACGTTTAACAAATATGCCAAAAGCACAATTCATACAAAATATCATTTTTTCAGAATCGGTCAAATTATTCATACTAATTGTTGAAATGGATGAATACTGTGGGAAACTCTGTAAATGGAACTTTGTGAAATAATTTTAGATTAGTGGTTTGTAATTTCTTTTAAAACTCAATTTGTATTTTAAATAAAAAAAAATATAAAGTTATAAAATGTCGTATTTGTTGTAATTTCATGCAAGTTTTCATAAAATTTTATGAAAAATATCTATCTACTTATTGAAAGTTTCATATAATCAAAGAAGAAGTTTCATCAAAAAACAATTTTTAAAAAGAAGTATGAATCTTCTCATAATATAAGAAATTTTTTATTAGTTTACTGAAAATTTTCATTACTTTTCGTCCTCTAAATTTCTCCCTGTGGTTAAAATGTTCTCTTTATAAATATATATTTTTTTTTTTTTTTGTTTTTGTTTTTCCTTTCAACTTCTAAAGGAAAAATAATTTTTTTGGTATATAATTGTTTAAAGCAAAAGTATGAGCAAGTTTACAAAGAATATGAAACAAACAACAATAACGGGAGGGAGAGAAAAAAAGAAAGTATCCCCTGAAACACATTAGGCTTCAAATCTGTCCAAACAAGTGGAGAAAACTGCCAAAACACCTGCAGCTGTCAGAAAAAATGATATCTAAATTAGAGGGGAGTTAAGCAGATATTCATTCATACAAACCCAGTCAGAAAAAGACAAGCGGGACACCGCTGGCAAGGCACTTTAACAGGTGGTACAAGTGCTTTTCCAATCCCAAAATGATAACATCATTATACAAAAGGTCCGTCGAACAAGCATTGTGCCGGACAAGCACTGCGGAAACAAAATTTCCAACATTGGCAAAATGATGGTTAAACCAAGAAATAGGTGGTCTAAAAATAGATTTTCTAAAATAAAATTTATAAAAAGTTCATTTATAATTTTTTTGGTTCCGCCGGGATTCGAACCCTGTCCGCGAGATTGGCAGCTGACAGCGCTAACCACTGAGCTAACGAGACATATAATAGTTGATATTTATAACTGCTGGGTAACAGTTAGCTGTGCAAATACGTCAGCACTGTCATAAGTTTTGATGGAAACAACTTGTCAAAGTAGGTAAACCAAAAAAAAGTGTTAGTCTTAAAAGAGCTTTCCTAGAAACAAAAAAATCAATTTTATATAAAAAATATATTAAAAAGTATAAAAAAAATCACAAAAAAATCACAAAAAAAATGTAAACCTGAAACCAGTATCGAACTCGGAACCTGCGAACTACAAACTTTTTTAAACCAGGCATCATCATTTTTTTAAAATAAATGCTCTACCAGTGGTTAGACTTTTGAGCCGCTGGGAATTTCTGATTGGATAACACTGGAAAAATACTTTTCGACATCGTGGGCATAGTGGTCTCAGACAATTGTTTGCCAATGTTTTTTTGTAGACCACAGAAATAATTGTTAAACAAATACTGGCAAAACGCTTTTTGGAAACACTGGTAAAGCGTCTTAAACAAGTGTTCAGCCAGTAAATAAATTTACAATTACTCGTTTAACCAGTGCTTGATTTTTTGTACCACTGGCAGTTTCTGACTGGGTACTTTACTTATTGTTTAGCAAGATAAAAACATTAAGAGCAAACAAAATTGTTGGATGAAAAAATAAAAACATGAAAGTTTTGACGAAAAAACATTCATATACAGTTTTTTCCTAGTCTAATGGTGTTGGAAAATATGTCAAGTTAATGTAAAGCGAAAGTTGACAGCTGTTTTTACTGAATTTTTGTTTCAAGATTTTTATAAATATTTTTATTTGAAGATTAAAGTTTAGATTAAATGATTATTGTAAAAACTTGATATGCCACATTTAATTTTTAGTTTAGTTTTGCCTTTTAAAGGTTAAAAAGATGCAATAAATATTTAAGCAAAACTTCTATTAAATATTTATCAATATATGTTTGGAAAACAGCGAAAATCCATAAAATCCATTAAATGTGGCTTATCAAGTGAACAAAATCCAGGGCAGCGACTTCCATATAAATCCAAAATTGATTTTTGCCAAATACTTGTGCTAATCAAAGAATTCGCAATAAAATGGCATTGATTTGATGTTGCATGTTTTTGCATCTTTTGTTACTGTAAACATAGTTTGTACTTTAAATTAACTGAAAATGTAATTTAACATAAATGATAAATCACTTAAAAGCTGGTGTACTTCTTTTCATTTAAATCAAATGTTTCTTCTGATATATTTTTAAATACTGTTTTAATAACTAACAAATCCAAAAGAACAAATGCACAGTAAGTTAAAAATAAATGTTAAAATTTTAACTACAGATCAGTAAAAATAAAATTTTTGGTCAGTAATTTGAAATTATTTTAGGTTTTTGTTTCTTTTTCTTTTCTACAAAATGTATCTCACATTCATTTGTGTAAACTTCTTGAATTTCTTATAATTTGAATTGAAATAATTTTGTATATACACAGAAAAAACGATCAACGTAAAATATCAAATTAAAGATTTGATTTGAATTAAATTTGTCTCTAAACAAATATTTAATTGAATCAATTAATATTTGAATTGACTTTTAAATATATAAATACATATTTTATTTTATACATAATTCTCAAATAATTTTATCATATACTGTATGTTAAATAGAAAAGTTTCAGTATAAACTAACAAATACTTACAAACAAAACAAGCACATACACAAATACACAAACAGGCACAGCATTATCAAAAACTCATATCCATACAAACTTGTCGTTGGCACACTTTTTTTTTTTTTGTTATCATAATTTTTTTTTTTTTTTTTTTGTAGATAGTTATTTATAGCTTTTTTATTTCATTTTCAATAAAAGTTTTAATTAATATTATCATTGCCGTGATAGGTGCAAATTCAATTAAAATATTAATTGATTCAATAATTTTTTTAAGTGTTTTTTCGTTTTTAGTTTTTTCAGTGTAAACAAACCATTTAATTAAAAAAGAAAAGACACGAAGTTTTTGAATATTTTTTTTTTAAATAATATAAATTTATAACAACAGTGACGGATACAAATAAATGACAAGATTTAAATTTTTTGGTTAAATTTTTATGAAACCTTAAATAAACGAAACTAAAAAAAATCGGTAAATGGTAGTAAATTATTTTGTACAAATGTATAAAAAAGTTAAAAAAAAATATCTATTTGAAAAATAAATGCATTTTCTTTTATAAACTGCTAGCAATAAACTTTATAATATTCCGAATGTATAAATACATATTTTACTATAAATGTCTATCATCGATTTTGACCAAAAACTTCTGCGAATCAAAGAAAATGCAACAAAATATCAACGAATTGTTACAAAATCGATTTTGACCAAATACTTTTGCCAATCAAAGAATTTGCAACAAAATGGCGTTGATTTGTTGTTGCATAATTTTACATTATTTGTTATAAATGCATACATTGCTATAAATGTCTAAATTGATTTTGAATAAAAACTTTTGCGAATCAAAGAAATTGCTACCAAATAGCATGGAATTGTTGTTGCATATTTCGCTCATTTACTTCAGTAACGTCATAACTCAAAAATTTTGATTTTGTAGAAAACGAGTTTAAAGTTTTCAATTTACTTCCCACCTTGAAGAAAAAAATAACGAAATAATTTCTCTCAAGAATTGAATATACAAGATATCAATACGAATTTTTTACACAATATGACACGTGATATAACGAATAATTCTGCGTCATTATCTCAAAAATCATGTTTTTTGAGTTGTGACGTTCTTGAAGTAAATGAGCGATTTGTGCATTTTTGGTTATAAATGCATATTTTTTGGTTACATTACTAAAAATGCATATTTTTCATTTTTAGCATATATTTAATTTAATTGCATATTTTTATTTTTGCATACATATTTAGAAAAATTAAAGTTAATATTTAATAAAAAGTACACAAAATAAAGCATTTGTTACCCTGAAAATATCATATGGTTGTCATTTGTTAGACATTTAAATTGGGGTACTCTAGAGGTCGTAATAAATCGATTTGTAAAACGCGAAAAATTTTAAGTGCATATTTTTGGGGTTTTATTGCATATGTTTTGGGTTTTAGTGTATATTTAGATAACAGTGTACTTAAAGGGTCCGCCATCTAACTTTTTTTTTCAACTAGTGCTTATTTCGTGAATGGTAACACTTAGCTCATGTCTGATTTGACAGATAATTAGTTTTATCCTTCCGCTGAACGAATATGGTCAATATGTTCGTTATCTTGTGAAAAACGTGAAAGAAACTGACATCCTCATCGATAAACCAAAGCGTGAAAAGCCAAAAACAGTGCGTAAACCCGAGAATATTGCTGCTGTGGCAGAAAGTGTGCGTGAAGCGCCATCAACATCAATTCACCGTCGTTCTCAACAATTGAACATTTCGGAGACATCATTGAGACGAATTTTGCATAAAGACCTTGGTATGACGCCAGACAAAGTCCAATTGGTTCAGGAGTTCAAAAAAAAAAAGTTAAAAAAAGTAAAAACCACTGTAAATGTAATTAAAAACAAATGAAATTTCACTTAAAGAAAGAATGACTTACATTTCAGTAAATTCAACTAACATTGTCATTTGTTTTTTAATGTTCAAAAAATGAGCCACAATTGTAGTAAAAATTAACCACATGTTAACCACAAACAAACATTTAAAAAAATAACAAAAAACTAATGTAAATAATGAATGTAAAATCATAAAACAGTCATTTGGTGTGGTTTGTTTTTCTAAATGAACTACAATATTAGTAACAAATTAATTTGTTCTACAAATGGCTGACATTTACATTAAAAATATAGAAACTGTATTACAACCCAAACAACTACATACCTTTAAAGCAAATGTGTACATATCTTAAGTTCATATTTCGATTTTCTTATTGCGGCCCTAATAATATCTTTTAAACGTACACTTGAATATGAATTTTGTGCGCACAAAATTATCTTTTTTTATAACCTGAAAAAAGAATAAAATTTAAAAGATCCACAAAATTAACAAAATAACCAAAATTTAAAAGAATAAAAATAAAATTCCATTACCTCAATTTTTTCAATTTTAGCGATTTTGTTAAATTTTTCCTATTTCAATTAAAGTTTTAATAACGTCTACTAAATTTTTTTTTTAATTAAAATCAATATTTTTATTATAAAATTTGATTAATTTATACTACAATTTCCTTAATAAAACTGAATTCAATTAAACTTTTTATTGAATTAACACATATTTTAATTGAAACTCGTTTTTAGTTTTTCTGTGTATAATATTAAATGGTATGAAATTAATAATTTTCAGTCAAAATTCAGTACACCGAGACAATTATCTGCATTATCTTTAATGAATTTTCGCATAAAAGCAATAAAATTTCAATGTAGTTCGTTCATTGGAAATTTTCTTTAAATTAGCGCAGTTTTCATAATTTTATTTTTTTAATTTTTTTTCATTAACTTTAAGAAGTTTGTAATTTGTTTAGTGCAGTTTTCATAAAATGGTATGAAAAATATCTTTTTATTATTTAAAACTTGCATAAACTCGATGAAGAAGTAGCAATAAAAACAGGTTTCACAGAAAGTATTAAGCTTTTTGTTAATTTTGTGAAGAAAAGTTTCATTGATTTACTAAAAATGTTCAGTATTTTTCGTCTACCAAAATTCTCTCAGTTTTTCAAAAAAAAAAAGACATTTTGGGGTGAAGTGTGAAATTTGTGGTGGGGTAGTGGCAATATAAAAAAAGTACCAGAATTCAAAAAAAAATATGAAATTGATGCTATTTCCATTTAATAATAGAAAAGTTCAAAAGAAGGGGATAAGAAAAAACGTAAAACTAGACAAATAACAATAACAATAACACAATACAACAAGAACATTAAAAAAATAACCGCCCGAATATTCTGAACCAAAATGGACACAGGTGAAAAGGCTGGCTGTTATGTTTGTCCAATTCAAGTGAACAGCCCCATTGCATGCGTTGCAGTTCACGAAATTCTTTATGAGCATTTCGTTTAAACAAATAAAACAGAAATCTGTATCTAAAGAAATTGCGGAGTCTTACCTTTTTTTAGAGATATACATTTAAGGAGTAAGTTTTTCTTATTTTGATATTCTTTATTACTTCCACTAAGTCGCTTTTGTCTACGGCTGACTTTGTAGTTTTTTTTTTATGTATTTTCGAGGTATGTTCCCCAAAATACTATTACAACTTCTCCGCAAATTGAACATATTGAATTAAACAAAATTCCACTATTTTACTTTAAGCCACTTATTCTAGTTTTGTCGTAAAGGCAGTATGTGGTAGGTGAAGAGTTCACCACTCTAACGTATAATTAATATTAATTGTTGGTCTGCATAGTAAATATCACTCATACGTCGCTGTCTTTACCAATTTAATTATTTACAATCACATAATTGAATTAAAACATTTCATATTTAATTAAATATTTATAACATGTAATTGTTAAAACTAAAAAAATCCATTACAGTTTCATTTAAATCTGTTGTTAGTTCTTTTTTTTCTCGAAAATAAACTAAAATTTAGCTTAAAGCATTAATATTTTATTACAAATTTTATATAAACATAAAAATGCGACAAAATTCATGAATATTTTAGTAATTTATATGTTTTTTTTAGTTAAGGTCAGGGTTTCTCAAATAATATCAAAATGTTAGTAAAAAACAGGATGTTTTGAAAAAATAAAAATCATGAAGATATTAATGATAAGATTCAAAAAATCGGTAGCGTTTCATTAAATAGTATCATTTATTTAATGTAATGCTACCATTTTTTTTTTTAAATAATGAATCTTTTAAATTAATAGAATTTTTTATTAAATTCGTGAAATGTTTTATGAAAATTTAAGTTTAAAAAAGTTTCCTTGAAAAAGTTTAGCTAAATAGCAAATTTTATCAAAATTGCGAAATTTTTCATTAATGTTAAAAGTTCTTTCATTCCTCTTGTGAAGTGAAAATTCTTTCCATTCATAAAAATTTCATTGGCTGAAATTTTATTCTTTCTGTCTTACATGTTTAGAATCTCTGTGGTATAACAACAGAACACCGACAATCTGTTTTAACTTTTTCGTTTTATTAACAATTTATTGCAATGAAAAGTATTGTGCATGTCTATAAATCGTAATATAGTGGAAAGGGCCATTGTCCTTTCTACATTAAACACATTTTTTTATGTTTTAGTTATGGAGTTTGTTGCATTTTAAAATTGTTGAAGAATGTATTCCGATTACTCTTATTTTCCAATTGTGTATTGAGTTTATGTCATAAATTATTCAATGTCACTTACAAATATATTCATGGAGTTATATCGATAAAAAGTAAATAAAAACAAATAGTACATCCTTTTAAAAGAAATTATGTTCCAAAAGTTAAACTTAACCAGTTTGTACCAAGCGTATATTCCATGCGATGTGTCGGTAACCCAGTAAGCATATTCTGTATTTTTTATTGTTTAAGGAGTTAACCATCTTTAGGGTTTTTTCATTTATAGAACTTTATTTCACATTTTCATAGTTTGAACTTTTTTCTATATATTTGTACAAAATTCGTAGAAATAAATATGAAACAGCTGTTTCTTTTTAATTTCAACGAATTTTGTACAACATTTTTCCAGTATATGGAAAAAAGCAAAAAAAAAAAAAAGAAACATATTTTTTAAAAGAACATATTTTAAATCGGGAGCCACTGTGAAGCCTTAATAGATGGCCCGATTTTAAATTCTGTGTAAGGGAGTAACAAATTAAGTTCCAGACGTAGAGATATTTTATTTTATTTTGAATAACAAACAAAAAACATAGATTTTTACAAAATATGTTAGTAGAAAAGTTAGTAAAACGTCTTAAAAATAAAGTATACTATTTCTCACCAAATTTTTTGCTGACATTGTGTTTTAAGTTTTGAACTAATGTTTTACTAATAATTTACTAATGTTTTACTAATTTATTTTGCTAAAAAAAATTTGCGATAAGCACATTAATAGTGTGTTCGAAAAGCAGATTGAAAGATACACGCAGAATGAATTAGATGTCGCAGTATGTCAAGATGTAGTACAGACGAGGAAAATTATACTAAAAAGTACAACTCTGGTAATACACATAAAAAATCTGATTTTTGTATATGGTTTTCATACAAAAGGACGCCAGCAATGTGTATTCATAGAAATTGTTGATCTAATAAACTCAAACTTTGTGTTGATTCCGGCTTGTCAAAGAAATTGATTATTAATTAAATAAAAGACAAAATAAAATATTTAAATTTAATAAAAAAAAAATGTGTATTTGTAAACTAAATTTTTATAGTGTTAATTTATGGAATATGGAAAAGAAGCAAACAAATATACCTTTAGAAATGTTGAGGTTAAGAAGAAGAATAAACGTTTTTCTTTAAAAATTATAAACACTATTCATTTTTAAATCAGACTAGACTAGTTTCTGCCTCTTTTTATGGACAGGCGTCATCAGTGATTTTCCATTTTAATTGCATTTTTATTTGTGTATTTATAATTGTCAGATTATCTCTATATGATAAATTTTTCAACAACCTGCGGCTGTAAGAATCAAACCTGCACTCATCTTACATTACAAACGTAACAATACCAAGTCATGACCGTTTAGTGATTACACCCAAATATGGCATCAAATGTAATGCAGCTGAATTGCAGTTTTCTTTCCTATTAGCTTTAGCTGAACAGAATAAAGAGAAAGAGAGAGATTCACATTTTAGGTAATTGTTTATATTTCCTCTCTCTATTTGCAAAAAAAAAAGGGTAAACGACTATCATAATTTGCTATTGTTTTTTTTTTAGTTATATTTCTAGAATTATCTACGGTATTTAGCTTCAGTCCAAATTGCCATCAATAAGACAATCATGGTTGTAAGTAGTTGTAATATATTTATTTATGTATTATATAAATTTTTCTATATATTTTTAGATATTAAAGTAATTCATGTCATCAATGTATGGCCATTTTTATATTTTTTAATGTACTGTCATTTTTTTTTAATAAACACAAAATTTTGTTTAAGATTTTTAGCAAATAAGTTAACTTAAGTATAATTTTTCTACAAATTTTTTGAGTTTTTTCAGCCTACTAATATTCAGCAAAAATTTTTTTCATTTTTGGCAAGGATTTTGTAATTTGTAATCAACTAAATGTTAGAAGAACTTTTGCTAAATTTACTAATTGTGTTGCTAAAACTCTGCTCGCTGATTTTCAACAAAAGATTTTGCTGTCATTAGCAATTTTTTGCAAAAAGCCTTTTGAGTAAAATTTTGCTGACTCAGCAAAATGTTTTGCTGACTTTACTGACTTTTTTTTGAGTGTGTTGTTAACTTTGCCTTCCCGGTTTTATATCGTTACATGATAAACAATTATAAAATAATATAAATAATTAAAAAAAAATTGTTCGTACGTAAAACAACGTTAACCTTATAATACCGTTACCGAAATAACTGAAAATCATTATCGTTAAAATATCTTTACCGAAATAACTAAAATACCTTTACCTCTAAAATTTCGATACCGAAATAACTTAAATACCGTTATCGCTAAAACCCCGTTACCGAAATAACTGAAGTATCGTTACCACTGAAATACCGTTACCGAAATAAAAGAAAACAGCGTTACCATCCATATATATACTGAGTTTTCTAGAAAAATGTAAAAATGTTTAAATATAGCCGTTCTTAAAATTGTTGCATTTATATTTCCCTAGAAATCCAGTTTTAACTAAAATTCGAAATCGAGTTTGTGTATCATTTCATACACTACCATATGACCGAAATTGTAACGACTTATTTTTGCTAGGGTATACTCAGCCACTGTCCAGTGTTCGCTACAAGAAATAAATGTACACCGCTGTAGTACTTTCAATTCAAACCTTTATTTAATTAATTAAAATATTTTGATAAAATATATTTGCAGAGGTTATGCCTCGGATGCCCTCGTATCTTCTCGTGTGCTCGACTCTCGTGGTTATTGGGAGCTCGTCCCACCTCCTCCACTCCGATCCTTCACTCTATTGGCTGTTACGTGCGTTGATTGACGATAACTTGCATATAAATATGCTCGGAAACGTTCGGCTGCGCTCGGCTCGTCCTCGGGTACCACGCTCTGGGTCCCTTTATAGTTTCTACACTATGTCTTGTTGTTCTCGTACTCTCTGTATCACTTCTGGTACCGGCAATTGCTTATTTTGGCGCTCGGGATTGTTCGGCTCGACTCGGATCGCCTTCGGGTCACCTGCTTCGTTCTGCGTCACACTCCTTGCCCTTCGGTTAGACGATTCACCTTTACCTTCTGTTCTTCGGCTGATGAGGTATGATGACTTTCGCTCTCGAAATTGTTCGGGTTCGCTCGGGTCTTCTTCGGATCCGCCCTCAGTCCCGCTGGTTATGCTTCACTTGGTTTCCCTCCGGTCGTGATCGCTAAACACGGCCGGATAGTCCACCCAGTGCCACCACACCAAATCGTCTGTCCGATAATCTAGTTCGTGATCGCTAAACACTTGTAGATTACCCGACAGCAGATTTACTGTGGTCGTGTAGTTAGACCTGCTTGTAATAGTTCGTATTTAAGCTTAATTATAACTGCCAAAACCCACAAAGTGATCGGTAAACACCAAGTGGGCTCTGGTTTCGGATCTCTGTAACTTCGTCAGGTGATCGAGAAACACCATCCGAAGTTCACCGGTGCTCGGAAACCACCAGTGGAGATATATACGCTCTGCTACCACCACCAAATGTCTTCTCTAGGTGATCGCTAAACACCAAGAGAAGATATTTCTATCTACTTCGTTTACACTAACTTCGTGTGGTGATCGGTAAACACCACCCGAACACTATTTACTACTTTTACTCAGTTATAGTCTTCGTCAGGTGATCGCTAAACACCATCCAAAGATCTATAACACACTCGACACAATTTCTTCACACCAGCTAACGCACAATCACTCTCTGATATTTTCACTCAGTTATAGCCTTCGTCAGGTGATCGCTAAACACCATCCAAAGGGCTATAACACACTCGACACAGTTTCTAAACTTCGGCTGGTGATCGCTAAACACCAGTCGAAGTGTCTACCAGGTTCACTATTTACTTCGAGGATACTTACACACTTGATCGCTGCTAAAAGAATGAGAGCTTCTTCCTATTTTGGCTGCCCTTTTATACTTTGATATCAACAAATAATTCTACCAACAAATGTTAGTGGCAATGCTTTGTTGCTAGTGTAAACTAACAGCACCTAAATTCCTTTAATTTTGTCTAACTTGTAAACAACCTTAATAGTTGTTGCTATATGTTTATTAGTACATTTAATCATGCGTATTGCTGTTGTTGTTTTCTTGTTTACAAGTTTGGTCAGTGCCTGTTACTGCATGTACGTGGAGTCTGTGTGTTGTTATTGCTAGTTTACTGTTCATATTATAACTACAGTGTGTGACATAAGTTTGTGCCCAAAATTGTCGTCACAAAATCTAGTTTAAACTGGATTTCAATGGTAAATGCTCGAAATCTAGTTTAAACAAGATTTCGAAACCTAGTTCATGTATTATTTCATACCCTACCGTATATTCGAAATATACTTTGACCGGAATTTCGATAGAAAATGAAAATGCAGCTTAACATATTTTTAATAATTTTTTTATATACAGGGTGGTTAAATTGTAAGGGCCGATGTTGAATGTGAACCACACCTAAACGCCAAGTTTTTTTCCGAATTTTATTTGACATTTCTCTATTTCAGACTTACTCAATTTGAACCATGGAGAGATACACAATCCAACAACGTGTTAAAGTTATCCAGACTTATTATGAAAATGGGCGTTCAAATCAAAATGCATATCGTGTACTTCGTGATTTTTTTGGTCAATTTGATCGTCCAAATGTGCGTACAATCGCAAAAATCGTGGAAAAATTCGAGCAAACCGGGTCTGTAGAAGATGTGAGAACACCAGTGCATGCTCGTACAGCTCGTACTGCAGAAAATATTGCTGCTGTTCGCGATAGTGTGGCTGAAGAGCCGTCCACCTCAACTCGTCGTCGTGCCCAACAATTGCACCTCTCACGCTCGTCGTTGATGAACATTATGCATAAAGACTTGCATTTACACGCTTACAAGGTGCAATTGGCTCAAGAACTAAAGCCTCTTGACCATTCCAAACGTCGTGAATGGGCAGAATGGTGGCAAGAAATGGCAACAGTGGATGATCAATTTTCGAAGAAAATCATCTTCAGTGATGAGGCACATTTTCACCTCAGTGGATTCGTCAATAAACAGAATTGCCGCATTTGGGCGAATGAGAATCCAAGAGTGATTGTCGAAAAACCAATGCACCCACAAAGAGTGACTGTTTGGTGCGGTTTATGGGCTGGCGGCATCATCGGGCCGTATTTTTTCCAAAATGAGGCCGGTCAGGCAGTTACTGTGAATGGTGTTCGCTATCGTGAGATGATAACGAACTTTTTATGGCCCGAATTGGCTCTTTTGCGCAACAAATTCAATGGCCGTGTTATCTCACGTAATGGCGATGTCAATTGGCAGCCAAGATCATGTGATTTGACACCGTTGGACTTTTTTCTTTGGGGTTATTTGAAAGAAAAGGTGTACGTCGATAAGCCAGCAACAATTCAAGAGCTAAAGGATGAGATAATTCGGCACATTAACGGCATAGAACCTCCATTATGCCTCAGCGTCATCGAAAATTTGGACCATCGGATGGAGGTGTGCCGCCGTGGTCGCGGCGCCCATTTGGCCGATATTTTGTTCCATACATAATTGAGTAATACCAATATATCATAATAAAATAAAATTACAATAATTTCCTAAATAGTTTGTGTTTTATTCAAAATCAACATCGGCCCTTGAAATTTAACCACCCTTTATAATAGTCATAGAATTTTAAAGTATCCAATAAAGAAATCCTTAGAATCTAAAATGTATCAAAATAAACAATAATTTATATAAATTTTAAATTACACATAAAGTACACATGGATGCAGTTACACATGGACTACACAATAAACTCAAAATTACACACAATTTGTGTAATTACACAAGCAGTCACAGCACTGATCAATACAATCAACTTGTTATTTTGATATCTCTGTTACTAAAAGGTTAAAAAGCAAACAAAAAATCATATTAAATACAGAAAAGGAAAAGAAGAAAATATAAGATACAGATAATTTAAAGTATTAGTTTAAAAAAAAGATTAAAAATGTAAAAATCTAATTTAAGTTTAAAGAATTTATTTTAATAAAATACGGATGTTTACCAAAAAAACTGATTTAAAATAAAATACAAATTACAGCCTTAAACTCTTTTATAAAAAAAAGCACACTGTACTACTACAGTAAGTAATAAACAACAGCTTCTTTTATTTCTATTTAAGGAGCAAATTAAAAACTTTTTGTAAGACATTTTAATAAGGTAAGAATCGACTGGTTCAGCACTCTATTTCGAGAATATTACTATTATTATTCTTCACTAATGGAAAACAAAAGTAATGAAAATTTTGGTTAAAACTACACTCATAAAAAAGCCCGTATAATTTGTTGAAAATTCAGCTACGACACCAGAAAATAGGACCTGAATTTGCTCCTGCAGAGTTTTCAATGAAGTTGAGAATCATATTCAGCTAAACTAAGTTGACATAAATTATAGGTAAAACATTTAGTTGAAATACAATAATTTAGAAGAAGTCTTGTTAAATGGAAATGTTAATAAATCAGTTGAAATTAGCACATGTTTTCTGCTAAGTCAGTTAAATTAAATTTTAATCTGTTTAACACACTTTTGAACTAGAATTTTTCATTAGTGTACTAAAAATTCGTTAAAAATTACATTTCAAAAATCGATGCTAAAATTATCAATATTTTTTTGCTAAATATCAAGATAAGAATATCAAAAATAAAACTGTTGAATCTACAAATATTTTGTTATATTTTAGCTAAATTTAAGTTAATTGCAAATAACAAATTAATCTGTTATAATCAGAAAAAAATTTTGCTAAATATTAGCAAAAATAAATTAGAATAAAAATGTCCCTTCTAAAATCAGCAATTTTTTTAGCAAAAATGTCCGTTAATTTTAGCAAAATATGCTGTTATTTGCATTCTACTAAATTTAAGGTAAGTATAGCTAAAATTTTGTTAATATTACAGTTTTTGCCTGCTGTTTTTAGTCTACAATTATTTAGTAAATTTTTTGTAAGCTTTAGCATAGTAGCAGAGTTTTCAATTAACTAAAATTCCACTCTCATATAAATAAAATTTTGAAAAGTTAACAGTTTAACAAGTTTGATATAATTTTTATTAAAAATAAAAATTACGCTTTTTCGACCTTTAATTGTGCAATGAAAATGAAAATTATTCAAGTTCGAGGCCATTTTAGGATATTGTCTTTATTAGAATATTGTCCTAACAAATAATCTATGAGTTTTTGTTTACAAATTTATTGATTGACTACTTTCAGGAATGTGTTGATATATCTATTCCGGTAATTTTCTAAGTTCCCATCATCAGAACACGTTTTGAAAGAAGTGACAATCCCATGCAAAATATCAAACATTCATATAAACTAGTTTTCCCACTTAATGAGAACTAATATATGAGCTCGAAGTTAAAGATTATCACCGTTGATCAAAAATAAATTGAAAACTTGTTTGCAGGCACGTAGCTAGGAATTTGTTTCGGGGGGAGCTTTTCAATTTTTTATATTGATTATATATTTTTTTTTTGCACACTAGAGAACAGTTTTTTTTTTTTTTTTGCTTAATTTTTTGCTAAATTTTTACCTACACGTGATGGGCAATCATGTATTAATAATAGAAATCGCTTTATCAGGTGATTTTGAAACTACCCTAGGGTAGCTAAAACTTGATAAATGTAAAAAAAGTAAAACAGTTTCAACTTCTAATAACCCGATTAAAATTAATATGATGCTTTATATAATCATACGAAATTTAATATGAGTCTTAATACAGTTTTATCCGATAAATGGGCATAATAATTAAATAACATCCGAATAATGACGCGATACAATTTAATACAATTTTATATAGCGGTATAAATTTCCAGTTTTTGATTTTAAAACGTCATGAAAATTCGAAATATCTATTAATCCTTTTAGACTTTAGCCGCTTGCAAAAGGTTTACAACTTTATAATTTGTAACAAATTCCATAGCATTTGAATACGATATAATATCAAAATATATATTATTTTGCAATGTCTAGGTATATAAATATAACGTAATTATTAATTGGATTAGTTTTAGCGTATTCTAAATGCAATATACAATTATACGCAACTATATATGACATCATATTAAATTTTTTATACGAAATTAATTTTATATATGAGTTTATATAATTATGTCCGGTTAAATGCACTGGCAGACAAAACCTTATAAGTGTATATAAAATAATGTATTATTTTATGCAAAAGTTTTAACTCGGGAAATTAAAGATTTATAACCGTCCAAAAAACAAATTAAAAGCAAATATCATATATAATTTGCCTGACACTTACAAGGAAGCTTTTCCGATTGGTTCCCTTTGAAATTAATGAAATTCGGATAGGTGATAAAGCAGCAAAAATGTATGAAAAACGTATCTATTTTTAAAATTGGTGGTGAAATTTAACCCATCTTTGTATGAAAATATGTTTAAAAATTAGGAAATTTAAAATTATTTAAAAACAGCGTTAAAATGCTCGAGGAAACACACATTTTGAAAACCATTTTGACACAATGTCGTGGACCCCGGCTGCCACTTATTTGAATTATTTTAACAAATTATTCACTATTTTTTCCACTTTTTCATATATCCGAATTTTTTTAAGATTGGGGCTATACTTCATGTCTTGTATTAAAAAATCGTAAATTTTACAAGCAAGCGTGATTGTAGTCTGAAAGAAATAATAATAAAGAAAAAATATAAAATTGGAAAATTTAAAAATATGCCTGACATCGCCTAGGTCTTATTTAAACTAAATTATGTATTTCGAATTCACTTTGATTTATATTTTGGACAATTTCAAACGCTTTTCAAATTGTCTTTAATCAATTTTTTAAATAAAAACCCTTTAAAATGTCTAAAAAAACTACATCGTTATAACACAAAGACTGGTTTAGCTGCTTGATTTTAAAATGTCGCATTTCAAGGAGCGCCGATAGAAATTTCTTTACATTTCTAAAAAAAAAAATTGAGAAAATTTGAGTCACATTGGACCACGTTAACACATTATGCATATCGCTCAAAGTTTAAGGCTTAAATTTGTTTCAAAAAATTAAAAAATATATGAGATATCGAAATATAAATTGTAAAAAAGTACTGAAAACTATGTTACCAGATGCGTGCGTAGCAAACCAAATTTATATTAAAAGATTGCACTGTAAGTAAAGTAACGACTTTTACGGGACAAGTAAACTTAATTTTGAGTCTTAGTGGTATCTCCATTTTAAAAGATTATGTCAAAATACACAGAAAAAAATCATTGTCAAAAAAATTTCAATTAAACTTTTGTTCGATTTCAAACTTACTTTCAATTAACTGTTTAATTGAAAATGAATTTGTTATAAAAAAAAAATTTCAGTTTTTATAACGTATAATAACAACATTGAAACAAATGCAAAAATTTTAAAAAGTCGCCAAAATTAAAAAAATCGTTTAAAGTTGAAAATTCGCGTTTCCTTAATTTTAATGATTTTTTTTAATTTCGGAGTTTATTTTGGGAGTTTTTTAAATTTCTGCAATTTTGAGGATTGGTTTTTAAATTTTGGCAATTTTTTTTCAAATTTTGCAATTTTTTCAAATGGTCTCGATTTTTTTAAATTTTGGCGATTTTTTTTTACAATTTTGGTGATTTTTTTAAAAGTTTGTAATTTTTCCCAATAGTAAACAATATTCAATTTAATTCTTAATAGATGTGAATAAAACTATATGTAATTGAAAATAATATTAATTAAATAGATACAAATTATTTTAGTTGTTACTACAATTGCATCAACACGACAGAATTTAGTTAAACTTTTCTGAATCAACAAATATTTTAATTAAAACTTAATTTTAGTTTTTTCTGTGTAGACATATTTAATTTTTTAGTTTGCATTGTCTCAAACAACTTTTTGATTATATTTTAAGTCAAAGACTTCGAAATCTCTTATGAAATGATTTTATTTTTTGCTTTTTGTCGAAAATCAACTCTAACAATGATAGCCGCCCATTTGCAGGCGATGTTTTCTAACGAAATTTTAAGATTCGAACCATATTGAAACTATTTCCTATTTGATCCAAGTCAAAAATAAATATTTTCATATTAAATTTATCAATAACATTGTTACTTTCTAACGAATTGTATTAAGTTTTTAAATTTGTCAAATCATTTCGGGGGGGGCTCTAGCCCCCAAGCCTCCCCCCTAGCTACGTGCCTGCTTGTTTGTTATGTGCACCCTCTTACCATTGGTAGATATATAATACACGCTTTTTGTGTTTTCCTTTTTATTTTCACACTTGTTATGTTTTGTTTAAAAACACGATGTAAAGGGGGAGTAAACAAGACCGTACTTTGTCTTTTTTACATTTAGTGGGAAAACTAGGTTATATGAATGTTTGATGTTTTGCATGTGATTCTCACTTCTTTCAAAACGTGTTCTGATGATGGGAACCTAGAAAATTCCCGAAATATATCTATTAATTCATTCCTGAAAGTGGTCAATTAATAAATTTGAAAACAAAAACTCTATAGATTATTTGCTAGGACAATATCGTAATAATGAAATATTGAGTATGACCTTGAACTTGAATAATTTTCATTTTCGTTAACAGTTTTATTTTTGCTATTCTTATTTTATTAATATAAAATAAAAACAGCTAAACAAAATGCTAAATTTAGCAGTTTTTCAGCAACGTGATTTTTAATTAACTTTTTGTAACTTTTTCTGCTTTTTTTTACATATTTATTACTATAAGTATAGATATAACCTGCATAGCCTTTTCAGTAACTAAACATTATTTGTGTTCACCTGTAGGGTATAAACTTTACAGACAACAGAAAAATATGGTTTTTATATTTTATGGCAAAAGTTACTTTTAAAATTTATTTGTATTTTTTTTTTGTTCAAGTTAGAGTAATAATTTATTAGAATTTTTTTAAGTTATTTTCATAAAAGAAATAAAATTTAATGACTTCATGGTATCGTATACAAATGTTTATTATTGTAATAATAAAAATAGATTCTTAACTTAGTTAACACTTGAGTTTCTGTAACATTTACGGGTGACTGTAAAAAAAAAATTGGCCGGTTCTTAATTGAAATTTCATTTGTTTTAAAATTATATTTTCCCTTAAATTTTTGCCACAAAATATTTACAGTAGATATATTAAACCCAGCAACGACAATGTCTTTAGAGATATTCGAAATAATTAAAAAGTCTTGTATATTTTTCTGCAATTTATTTTCTTTCTATTTGTTTTAACAAATTCATTACTTTTTTCCCCTTCTTCATTTATATAACAATTTGTGGCAATTTCTTACTGTCTTACAGTTTTAATTTTGTAATTTTTTTCTTGTTTGTTATTTGTTATTTGTGATCTTCTTAATAGAAACTGGGTTTAAATGGAAGTTGATTACTTGCATATTATAAACCAACAATTGTGTATACAAAACGTGTGCATAAATCATTCTGTATAGGTAAAAAAAAAACTTATGTAATATTTTTGTTTCCTTAAAACAAACAAAAACTAACTCAAAGAGAAGTGGGTTATAATTTAACTTCCAAGAAAATTTTAAATTTCCGGTAAAGTTAAACGAAAAAGAAAGAAATTGCTTCTTTTTATTTCTGCATTTTATTTCTGTTTGTAGTAAAAGGAGTGAAAGTTATATACACTTAGGTAATTAAAAATGTAAAATTATGTGCAAATTACAGTTAAAGTATCTAAATTTGCTGTTGAAAAGATGGTATGCATTTCAATCAGTAATTATGTATAACTGTTAAAAATCAACTCACAAATGCAATAAAAACAACTACAAATGCAGTTAAAACAACGTGCATACAAACACTGGCAACACTTTAAAAACAACTACAAATGTAGTTAAAACAACAGATTTTTATTGCAACATTAGACGTATGCAATTTATATACCAGACTGCCGCAGTTTTGTCTCCTCCAAGGACACTTCAGTGGTTAATTTATATTTAAATTTAACAAAGTATTCTATATTGTTAAATTGCTATATATGAAAAACTTCATACTTCGTGTCGTAGTGAGTTTCAAACCCACAGCCATACAACAGGCTATGACTCTTAGCATCACCTCTGGGCGAGTTTAGCTAAGGTCGACACAGCGATAAGTGTGGCTAAGTGGAGTTTTTGCCTATCACAGCATTCACAATGTATTGTTTTAATCAGAAGATACAGAGTTAACTAACACGTTGTGGTGTAATGGTTAGCGCGTTGGACTGTTACACAGATGGTCCCGGGTTCGATTCCCGGTGACGACAACATCAATTTAGGAAAAATAATATGTATGAGTTTTCTATCACTTATATGTATCGCTGCGCCCACCTTCGGTGTTCCCATAGCACTTAACCCCACCAAAGTAAAATAATGAATCAGGGCTTTGAAACAAAAAGCTTCTACATCCGGTGGCGAGCAACAACTGTTCTAAGAATTATCATCTCGCGCAATTACAGTGTTGCCATGTTTGAAGCCCTTCATCTTTCACCACCTTTCATCTCTCCACTATCCACTTTCCAAAGAAAGCAACACAGTAATTAATAGGAAGAATTTCTTGAGTGTTGCTTCTCTTTAAAAAAAAAAAAAAAAAAGTAATTATCGCATTATGATAGGCTTTATTCACATTCATTAGTTGGATAACTATCTCTACAGTGGCCGCTGGGCAAATTTTCCAATTGTTTTTCAGTAAAGTGTTTGTAAGAACATTTTTATAGTTGGGTTTTTACAGGAAGAAAAAGAAGAAAACATTTCTATTGAAAAATTTAACGGACACAATGGATATCTGACATATCCATTGTCGCAGTTTCGTCCCCTCCAAGAACTCTTCAGTGGTTCATTTATGTGTCAATTGAACAAAATATTTTATATCGTTAAATTGCTCTATATGAAGAACTTTTTACCTTCTGTCCTGGTGAGTTTCAAACCCACCGCCATACAACAGGCTACTTCTTACCGAGTTGAGCCACGGTCGACATAGCGTTTTTTAGTTTACCAGTTTTAAGTTTACCAGTTTTTTTTACCAGTTATCAGTTTGACAACAACAAACCTCTAGACATAATCTTAACTTTTTTACTATCGAATAAATTGTTCCATATGAAAGCAATATTTACACTGAATATTGCTTTTATTATTCACTTTTTAAAACAGAAATAAAATTTGTAAAATTGTAAAACAACTTAAAATGTAGTTAAAACAACGACTTAAAAACTATCTCAGAACTTTAAAACAACTAAAAATATAGTTAAAAAAACAAAAATTAAAGCTCTTTTGTAAAATAATAATTTAATAAAAACAAATTTAACATTCAACATCGCATAAATTTTAAAATAGGCAAATAATATTTGTGGTAGACTGGAGAGCTTTCGCCTTATTTTTAAAGTGATGTTGTTACCAAACTAATAAATTTGTAGGTAAAATTCTTTTCAATTTAAAAATGTACACATCTTAGCTTTCATTTAAATGCTTAAAATGTATATTATTCTACACTAAAAAAAAGTTAGTTGAAAATTTTGTTCAACGCCTATTTAAAATATTTAACTAACTTTCAGCAACTTTTTAAACTAAATCTAACTAACTTACGTTGCTACCAACCTTGTGCTGATAAATGCATTTATAGCATGTGTAAAAAGGCTAGATGTAGATGTCGCAGCTTGTATGTACCAAGTAGAGAAAAAGAATAGATACAAACACAACCATTTTGATAGATACAAACACAAATTTAAATAAAACAAAAAATAAATTAAATAAAATAATTTAAAAAATTTACTAAATGAATAATATTTTTTAAAATTTGAAAATTTAAGATGAAGGCAAAAATAAAATACGCTTCGGTGCTGCTGTACAAAACAATATTTTTAAAAAACGCTTAATAACTCATTAAAAGTGCTAAGTTGACAGCCCTGAATAAAAGTACTTGTATGACTACGAGAATATGTGTGCACAAGTTAACGTTTACGTTCGCATATTCGCTGTTTTTCTTCTTCTTTTGGTTGTTTAACGTGTAAATTCTGTGGTACAATGATGTTGCTCATGCACCTAAAAAACAGACAGGGTAGAAATTACTAGGGTAGTAGCAACCATATTTGTAGACAATTGAATTGTAGCTATAGATTTTTTTTAAAGTTATCACCGAATTTCCTTTATGGTCACAGAATTTCTGTTGTTTCAATCGAATGACTGTAATCACAACCAAAATTTCGGTAGCAACAACCGAAGCATTCGGTTGGCAACAAATATGCTTGCTACTACCGAGTTTTTTTTCAGGGTGTGATCATCATCATCATCATGTTAGTAGTGGTGATGATTATGTTGGTGTATTTTAAGTACTTACTATGTAGTAGTATGCTACTATACACTTATTATTTTTTTGTTTACATTTTAAGCTCTTTTACTTTAGTTTGTTTAATTCCACATGCTTTTGCTTTCTTTTACATTTTTGTTTACACTCAATCTCGTTTATTTAAAATGAATAGAAATAATGTAACAATATTAAATATGTGTAGTGCTTTTTTTATGTAAAGGAAAATAAAGAACGAATATAAAATATTTTAAAATGTATTAGAACAAATTTTAAGTACAATAAACTGAGATTTGTAAATGAATTAAACAAGAAAAAAAAGAAAAATTTTTGTCTGTGAAGAATATTTTTTTTTTTTTTTTTATATAAAATTTAAAACGATTAGAAAAATTATAAAAAGGTAAGACATAGTCGATTCATTAATAAACTAAATTAGGTCTAATAAGTCCTCTTTATTAAATGACTTAAACATGTCGAGAAGACAAATATATTTATCAAAAATTCTATGCTTCCTTCGGATATTATAATACTTGTCGCAAAAAAAAAATCAAATGGTTGGCATTTTCAATAACACCACAAGAATCACACACGTTGGAGTCAATTGCATTTATCGTCCATAAATATAGTTTGTCATAGGCATGACCAGACATTAAACGGTTTATTAGCTTAATTTCGCCAGGACCCATTGAGAGACCCCGGTACCAAGGCCTCTCCGGAATGTCAGAGTTAAAAGAGAAAAAGAACTCCTAGAAATCTCCGAGTAAGAAAGATTCCATTCCTCTTGCAGAGAATTACGAATTGATATCAGTGCCCTATCCGTCGAATCATCCACATTTATAAGAGCACCATTGTCCAAAGCCAATCTGGCCAATTCGTCAGCCCTTTCATTGAAATTGACTCCCATGTGACTTGGAACCCAAACCAAATGTACAGAGGCAATATTAGACCCGTTAATAATCGAGATGATTTCAGAAACCAATGAGTTATTCCACTTACTTAACATGAGAGAATTACACGCGTTGCGACTGTCCGTAAAGATAACTAGTTTGTCAACATTGTCCCCAACAGCAGTTAGTAGGGCCTCCCTGATAGCAATTAGCTCAGCCGACAGTGATGACAACCGATTAGAGCACCTAAATAATAAAAATCGTTCCATGGATATGAGAGAGACCGCACATCCTGCAGCAGAATCAGAAAGAGAATCGTCCGTTGCCATGGTAACATAATTTCGAGATCTATATTCTTTGAGGAGTTCATCGTAATATCCACGAATGCACTCCGCAGGAGCATTCCTCTTGCTTCCAAATGAATGATCAACCTTAAAAGTGACCCTGGAAGATACCTCCGACTTAACACATTTTCCAAGTCTGTCAAAAATATCACCAAACTTCGAATCAACAAAAGAATAACGGCACTTAAGATGACGATTGTCAGCGATCATATTAAACAAAGTCGTATTAGAGATAAACAGCCGTAACAATTCCTTAGCTGTTAGAAGCATAGCCCTAAAATGGGGTGGAAGCTCACATGCTAACGCATAAATAATTTGAATCGGGGGTAGAGGGCGTTAAGCCAAGACACCTTCTAAGTGTGGAGTTCTGAAAAGACTGAATCCTTTAATCTATATATCCGGGTGAATGGGAAGTGGTGGTTCTTGCATATTATGCTTAATTTTAATATGCAATATTTCTTTGTTGGTTAATGGTCCTTCGAACCAAAATCAGTTAACACACCTATACCATCTGGCAAACAATTCTTTAATATTTGAAGCGAGTCAATATAACTCTTTTAGGAAATTATGTTAGTCATAACAGTTTTATATCCGTTAACATTGATCCCTCACAACGCACAAATATTTTCCGGTAAAAAATTTTGCGATGGATGGCTACTTTAAAAACCAATTAAATTAGTGCATGCCAGTTTTGAAAATAGCAATTCCGATATTTTTAGCTCCGTTTAACCAACTCACACCCTGAATAAATTATTTTTTTCACATATTAATTTTCACATCATAACATAATTATTATCTGCTAAACACATTAATATTTAATAAATTGTAATCCTTTTTTTCGCCTCTTTAAACAAGTTTTTAAGTATAAAATGTGATGGTCAGGGTAACAAAATTACAATATAACCTTCTCATTATTAACATATTGTATTTTGTTTACTGTTGACTTCCCAGCAAAAAGTTTTTATGCAATAAAAGCTTTTAATGATTCGGCACCCACAATCAGAAATGTTCAGTATGACAGTTAATTGAGTAGTAAAGCTGTTGTAGTTATTTTAAGTATTATTTCTGTTATTTTACTTTGGAAAACATTTTCGTGTCAGTTGATTTTGTAAATAACCTACGAAACCTACTGAATTTTAGCCTCATTTGTTTTATGCAGTTATTTTAATTTTTTTAACAAACAATTTCAAAGTAGTTTGTAGAGTGTATGTGTTTCGATCAAATATTTGGCCCAAAAAACAAATATGGCGCATGTTAACAAATCTCTAGTGACTACATGTGAGATAAATATTTTAATGTTTTGTGTCTCTAGTCTAAAATAAGGATGCAAAAGAAAACAGACGCATGAAAGTGAAAATTTCGCAGTTATAAATTTTATTTAATAAAAACTGTTAATGAAGATATTTGAAGATATAAAAGAGCGTATTAATTTTATTTCAACCACTAATTTTTCGACAATCTAGGGTTTTGTAAAATCTCGGTGAGTCCTTTAAAAAGTCCTTAGTTTTGTTGTATGAAAAATAATCAATTTGCGTGGGAACAATGAACAGTTTGTTGTTCAGAAGTTTTGAAAAAAAAATTTTATTTTTTTCTTTTCGTTTTGAATTGTCAGGTTTGAGATCATAATTAAATGTTACTATTACAAATACAGGGTGTCCGCCGGGAAGGTATACTACTGTGTTTGCTTATAATTTTTGATTAAATGAAAGAGAATGGATCTTATATTGATAAATGTTTTATTTAATGTCGTCAAGTATGTATGGAACACAATATCAGATAAATGTCCGCCTTTGTTAGCCTCACAAATGCGAGCCCATTAGAGCATATTTTTCATTACAATCTCACACATTTCACGCGGTATTTCATTAATTTCATCACGAATATTTTGTTTGAGTTGCTCAAGCGTTTCTGGGTTGTTTGCATAAAACATGCTTTTCAGATATTCTCACAAAAAGAAGTCCGGAGCAGTCAAATCAGGCTACCGTGGAGGCCAATCAACATCACCATTTCTTGAAATAACTTGTTGTGGAAAGAGGTCTTACAGTAATTCCATTGTAATCCTGGCTGTATGCGATGTGGCACCGTCTTGTTGATACCACTGAATCTTAAATGGAAACAATTCCAAATCCTTGTGCAAAATTTTGGCCAAAGTTGTTCTTTGAAGACCAAGCTCCTGAGCACGGCGTCGAATTGAGATTGATGGATTGTTTTGAACACTTTCTTGAGCAGCAGTAATGTTTTCAGCCGATCTTGCAGTACGTTGTGGTCCATGCTTGGGCCTATCACCTACCGACCCTCTTTCTTCGAAATCATTCACTACACGATAAATAGTGCGTTTTGTTGGCAGGTTGTTCCTCCCAAAAATTTCACGTAACTTTCTCATCGTCACAGTAATCGATGATTGATTTTGATAAAATTTTGTAACGATTAAAACACGTTGGTTTATCGAATATTTTTCCATAATAAATTTGCCACGTGTCTACTTCACGACTGTCAAGACTAATGTTTACCAAAATGGCGGCAGAACAAATGTTCTACAGGGTGTCCGGCGGACACCCTGTAGAACATACTAATTGTTAACAAACGTAAGAGAAGAAGTAAAAAATTCGTGTGGGGAGCAGCGCTAGAGCGCATTTTTCAAAAATCGGTTTTCGGTTTTTTCAATCAACATCCGGTTCGAATAACCGAGTTTTCGGTTTTTTATTTAATATCGCTTTGAATTGCTAAATCAGAAATTTTTTTGTACAAATTTTAAAAATTGACCAAAAATTTAAATGTTGACATCAGATCTTCTTTCAAAAGAGCCCTTTTAGTTATTTTCAAAATAAAATAAGTCTTGGGAAAATCTATAAGTTTGGGCATCTTTAATTTAAAAATTGTTAAACTACAGCTGAAGAAAAAACGAATACAACTTTAAATTTGCTCAAAATAAGTTTAGAAGAAAAGATCTTGAATTATCGCTATTGTAAATTTAAATATGTTTGCTTTATAGTTCTCAATGATTCGCAAGAAGTTGTACAAGTTTTTTCTTCAGCTATAATTTAATAATTTTTTAAACTAAAGATGAGCAAACTTATAAATTTTCACAAGACTTAATTTATTTTGAAAAGAAATAAAAAGTCTCTTTAGAAAGAATATACCTTTTAAGTATATTTGGCTAACATGAAGGGTCTTCTACTGGGACACCCACCGATGTTGGTGGGTGCAAAATATGTTTAGCCCTTAAAGTTATTAGATTTGATCATTTTAAATCTTTTCGTTCATGATTTAGTTCATTTTCAAATGATCTTTTCTAATTTGCGTAAATTTTATTCAGAATTGTCCAACATACCATTGACCAATATAATCTTATGAAGAATTAAAAAAATTTGGCCGGTGAACTAGAAGAACGAACTAGTTCAGTAATGTACGCTCAAAAAAAAGTTAGTAAAGTCAGCAAACATTTTTTATGGGATTATGCTTGCAATAAAATAGGTAAATTCAGCAAAAATTCTGCTGAATTTCGCAACTTTTTTGTTTATATTAGCAATTTTTCTGTAAGGATCCTCCCAGAAAAAATGTTTTCTGACTTTACTGACTTTTTTCCTTGGTTGTAATTATCATTATTATATCAGAGAAGACAAAATGCGAAATTCAATCTATCTAAAGCAAAAATATATTGTAAAAAACCGAAAGTAAAAAATTTGGAAAAACAAGACTGAGTAAAAAAAAATTTAAGTAAGAAAATCTTTTAAAAAGCAATTAAGCTCAAAAATCTCAAGAAAAAAAGTTTTTAAAGCTCAATATTGTATAATCCAAATAAAGAAAAAAATCACAAATGGGTGAAAAAACCATAAAAAAGCAAAAAAAAAAAAGGAACAAATCTAAGTTGTTCCTTCTCATTATATTATACCTGCAAGCATTTTGAATTGCGAGAAAATTTTAAAAAAAATCTTTATTTCTTTGAAATTTTGAAATTAAAAAATATTAAAAAATGCTGAATTATTTGAGACGAAAAACAGGTTTTTCGAAAACCGACCAGTTTAAAAAAAACAGTTCATCGAATAATTCGGAAACCGGAATTGACAACTTTAACTGCATATGCAGTTATTTTAATTACTACATGATTTTAAATTAACCATATGCTTGCAATGAAAATTGTTCCAATAACAAAACTAATTAGGCCAATTAAATTTTATAGTTTAAAGTTGATAATGAAAATTAAAAAGTACTCTTTCATTTTTAATTTAAAATAATATAAACTTAATTTTACTGAATTAATTCAGTTGTTTAAAAATCCTGAAATAATACAAAATCAACACTTAGAATAATATGTAAGTAAAAAACAACAATAGGAATTTCACTTAAAGAAAGGACGACTTACATTTTTTTTTTTTTTAATTTAACCAATGCCCTCTACTCATGCAGTGCATTGTATTGATCAGGAAAATAAGGTATGGGAGGGAGGAATGAGGGAGAAGTGTTTGTGGATATTTGATTTTAATTTTTCTAATTTGTAAGTAGCAGGGAAGACTTCTGCGGGAAGTTGTTCCACATACGAATCGTTCGACTAAAAACCGAATTTTTTCTGTAATGCGTTGTGCGAAACACAGGACAATCAACTACAAACGGATGTGCTCTAAAAACTCGGGCTCGATGAATAAGTTCACTTAACTCAGGTAAGCACCTCCCATGGTAATATCGAAAGAAAAGTGTCACACAACCCACATGCCGACGATGTTCCAATAAATACATAGAGTTGGATACACTACTGTTATTGATAAGCTTCACCGCCCTCACCTGAACACGGTCAAGAAGCTTCAGAATAGACACAGAAGCCCCTGCCCATATATGAGAGCTGTATTCCATTTTCGGCCGGATTTGGCTGATATAAATAGTAAGGAGATCGGATGGAGTGAAGTAAGTCTTGCACCGTTTCAGAAAACCAAGACACTTGAATGCCTCTTTGGACACGTGAAATACGTGCTTATTCCAACGGACATCACACTGTATTCTCATGCCCAGAACATCAAGAGTATCCGATTCCTCAATACCTATACCATCCATAGTTACAGATGACAATGTTAATTCCACAGCCCGTCTGTGGGTTAACATACAACATTGGGTCTTGCGTGCATTAAAATCGAACTTATTCGCGCGACTCCACTCAGAGTAAATTCAACTAACATTGTCATTTGTTTTTTAATGTTCAAAAAATTGGCCAATATTGTAATAAAAATTATCCACATAAACACAATTGTAAAAAATTAATGTAAAATCATAAAACAGTCATTTGATGTGGTTTGTTTTTTTAAATGAACTACAAGATTAGTAAAAAATTTTATTTATTTTACAAATGACTGAAATTTACATTAAAAATAAAGTAACTGTATTACAACCCAAACAACTACAAATTGTTAAAGCAGAAGTTCCCTGAGTGTAGACATTAATCGTAAGTAAACATTTTTTGGAAGATTGTTATCCAGAGTTGCCAAATAATTATTTGATAAAATCAATTTTTTAACTTTTTTGATTGGATCTTAATCAAATATTACTTAAAATAGAAAAAAGCAAAATATTTTATATTTTTTATTGTGATGTTGATGAAAAAATATGAAAATGTATTTTTGGGCTAGATATTAGTTCATCGATTGTAAATAATTTTTGAAAATCTGACCGTTTGGACGACGAATTTTTCAAATACGCAGTCTAAAATATTAAAAAATTTATTCTGTTCTCACTCAAAGCATTAATAATGCATGGTTTTTATTAAAATACTAATAAACTAGTAAAAATTATATCGTCGGGTTACCATATGGCAATTTTTAAAAATGGTCACACCCACGATATTTTTTGAAAAACATTTGAAAAGAAAAATAAATTTTTCGTAAGTTTTTTATTTAAAATTTCTTTTGAAAGTTATCTGTTAATCACAATTTCTTAAGGATTAGCTTTTTGCTGGTTTTTAACACAATTCAAATCCGACCAAACTGAACATATCCCCTAACCCCACCCACATTGTGTCTTTTTCACATTTTACGATGTTTAGCATACAGATGATTATAAATTCAACACGTTCAGAAAAGTACAGAACAAATTACGCATTGTCCATTGTATTTATGATGCCCCTGGGTAACATCTTTTATTTGGCAGATGGGTTGAAGTGGTGGAAGAATTTTGTCGTACTAAATTAGTGTTGGTTACCCAAAACAAAAAACTTATGAAAATACTGTGATAAACGTTTGTAATTAGTATGCAGGCTCCAGAAATATTGAGCTGTTAAGCAAAATAATAACCAACAAACACGAAAATGGACAAAGCATTCACATGTTTATTTGAATTTTAAAAGCAAAAAAAAAATGGGCTATAATATCGGGAAGAAAACATAGCACGAGTGAAATGTTGTATGTATTTTCCTAGCAAAAACATTTTTACTAGCAATAAATTTAATAGATTTTTCAACAAAAATATTTTAAAATTAAAAAAAACATAAACTAGTTCTAATATTAACTAATATATGTAAAGGAATGTTCCCTAATGTGGCACAACGGCTATAGATAATTTTCTTCTGGCAACTAATTTAAAAAGCTACACTCTCAAAATTATATGCAAATTTACTACTTTAAATTGGGTAAACTTTTGCGTAATATAACGCATAGTTAGTAAAAATAAACACCACATGTGTAACATAATTTTGTACACACTTTGAATAACATAATGTAAAAACAGGCATTATTTGTCTATAATTGAACATTGTGAGAGCAAATTTGTATTTTGTTAATAAAATATTGTTTTTTTACTCTGAAGTTTATAAATTTCCTACTATAACTTACAATAGTAAAAAAATGAATTACATCTACAATTGTGAAAAAAAATATAAGAAATAAAAAATTATTAAGATATAATTTTATACCGATTAATTATGACGGTAATACGCAAATGAAAATATAATCCGATGACGGAGACAAAATGCTTGCACTATTCCATAAGCGATACGAAAATTGCCTTAAATGGAAAATAATATTGGTCTTTTTCACATTTGTGTTTTATTTGTTATATTTCCCAGCAAAACTTTGGTAATGGGTAGGACTTATTTCAGACCTTCCAAAGTAATGACTATCCATTCCAGTTTTTGTTATTTTGAAGGTCCGAAATAATACCTTACTAATATGAATATATGTAACTTCTTATTTGTAAGATAAAAAACAACGCCTTACTAATATTGTGTTAAATATCTGCTTATTTGGAATAGCAAAAATAATAAGTTACTTATTATCACTTATTTCAGACCTTTCGTAGTAATGACTATCCATTACATTTGTTGTTATTTTGAAGGTCTGAAATAATACCTTACTGATATGAACATACATCACTACTTATTTTGGAAGCTAAACAATTACGTCTTACTAATATTGTGTTATATACCTGCTTATTAGGAAGGGCCAAAGAAATAAGGTACTTGTAAGGTAATAAGTAACTACTTTTTTGTAAGGTATATTTATAAAGATTCATAATATATCATAATTAATAATTTAAATGCAATTTATTTAAGCAAACAAATATATAGTTATACATAAACGACTCTCACAAAACAAAAGCTTATTTAGTAAATAACAAAATTAAGATATTAAGAAATAAAAATCCTCGTTGGTTCTCATTTCGCCGGCTGTTGTGGAAAAAGTTGTGACATAGTCAATTCTCTGACCGATTTGCTGACATTTTGGGCATCCATTTAGTGCCATATGCCCCATTATGCCACACACAAAGGACTTGGCAGGAGCGTCACAAATAAATGCACGTATTTTCAGTTGAATTAGTTTGGTTTTAACCAAAAATCCGTTATACTTCAAGTCAGAAAAGTCATTTACAAAATCATGTAAATAGCAATTTATGTCGATTGGTTTTTTTGGACCTACATAGCATCCAATTATAAAAACTGCACTATTTGGAATATTAACTATTTGTCCCAAAATCGGCCACAATCCAACACCAGAACTTTTAAATATTGGCAAGCCATCTATTCCAACATCAATAAAAAGTTCTTCCAACGATGAATTTTCTATAAGTGTTATTTTATTTTCCAGATGATGCTTTAATCCAATATGGACATATTTACCTGGGGAAACTGTGCGCTCTTGGCAACGAGGTTTTTTTTCCCACAAGCCCATTAACTGATATAGGTACATCTAGCTTTTCATGTTTTAAAATCTTTAAAAGGCTGTTGGCACATTTTACCGTTGGTTGGTTTACGATAAACCATTCTTTAAGTTTATTCAATTGTAGTTATTTTAGGACCTATTAATAACTAGTTATAATTGTCCTTATTAATAACTAGTTATTTTATTGCCTATTAATACCTTCTTATTTAGGTACATGTTAATACGTACTTATTTTTGCACCTATAAATAACTACTTATTAACATCCTTACAAGTAATACGTCATATAATGGCTTCAAGCATTACTTTTGATGCTACAAATAAGAAATGAAATAAGTACTTATGTGTAACTGGTGATTTCACTACATATTTTGTAACGTCTTATTTTTGTCCCTATATGTAAGCACAAGGCAAGGCCTTGCCTCCTATGACACCCCCATGTTAAAATCAGGTGTTCTTGGCCTCAACTATAAGTACTTCTGATTCTTGTTTTCTTCTTCCATTTCCCATTCTATGGTAATAGCAAGTTTTCCTGGGTTGTTTATAAAATTACTTGGTTTTTTAAAAATTGTGAATAAAACTGTAACCGTTTACAAAAATTCAACTTGGAAAGTTCCTTAAAACTTAATTGCTAGTAACTGTTTCTGGTTACGAAGAGTTACACTTTCAATTGTGTTTTTTTGGAGATAAATAAAAACTTGGAATGACGTGTGCATTCTCGTCGAAACTATTTTAAAATAGAGATGACGGGAATTAAATTAATGGCAATTGACAGCTTTGATATATGCCTGCAACAACACGAAAGAAAACTAAAAGTATTCCTTAGAGAACACAAACCATTAGCGAATATTCCCTTGTGATTAAAATGTTAATTAAATAAAAAAGAATATTATATATTCGAGGACATACACTACAAGGGCGGATCAATAAGTCCGTGACGTTTTGAATAAAACATAGTTTTTTAGCAAAAAAAAATATTTTTTCACAATAATCTCCTTTTAGCTCAATACACTTAGTCCAACGTTTCTCCAATTTTTTTATCCCTTCCAAAAAATAGAATAGAGGTCCATAAAATAGCCATTTATAGGCCATATAGGGTCGTTCTCTTTTAAAGTACTCGTTGAATCGGTTAAATTAGTTGACATAATATTCGCCGTTTATTGTTTTTCCTTTTTGAAGGTAATCAATGTGGATTATCCCACGTGCATACCAAAAAACTGTTGCCATCACCTTATTGGCTACGATTACGTTTATGGTCAATTGAGAGCAAACGCGGCACCCATCTTGCAGGCAGCTTTCTTAAACCCAACTGATCATTTAATATCGAAACCATACGGCCATATGAAATTCCTATGGCATCAACAATCTCACGCACTTTTACTCTTCGATCGGCCAACACCATATCGTGGATTTTTTTCGAGTTTTCGGGTGTATTGACCTCAATTGGCAGTCCACAGCGTTCAGCGTCATTTGCGCTTGTGCGACCACAACGAAAGTCAGTAAACTACTTTTTTACCATTGAAATCGATGGTGCAGAGGCCCCATAGTTTTTATCAAGCTTTTCCTTGGTTTGATTGACGATTTTTTTCGAAATTCACTTTTTTCCATTTTTAAAAAAATCCACGAGGTTGTATGTTTTGAACAGCTGTTAAACACAAAGTAAATGACGGAAATTGCTCAAAATTTGACAGTAGTCTATTAACAGGTATCACTTGATGGAACCAGTGTTGCATTTCTTATAAATACGAGGGAAGTCGGAAAAGTCACGGACTTATTGATCCGCCCTCGTATATTTCTTTATTAGAATATTTTCCTAACAAATAATCTATAGAGTTTTTGTTTTCAAATTTATTAATTGACCACTTTCGGAATGTGTTGATCTATTTTGGGGAGTTTTCCAGGTTCCCATCTTCAGAACACGTTTTGAAAGATTACACAGTGCAACAGTGAAAAAATGCAAGGACTCGACAGGATAGGTTCGATTGTACTACCAAAGGTTAGTAAAACCCTGTACTCGGTTTGGCCAGTTTGACTACCAATATTTTTTTATAGACCTCAAAGATTTTGAAATTCAGTGTACCATTCAAAAAAAGGTGTCCTCAGTTTTTGGCCTACAGCTAATTAAGACTTGATGATATTGCTTAACTATATTTGGCAATAATGTAGTGAAGAGTTTACTGAACAAATTTTATAAACATTTTATGTGCAAAAAATAATTTTTTCCTGCACTTTTTTTAAAAAAAAAATATAGCAGAAAACTATTTTTTTTTTTTGCTTTTTTCAGCATAACTTACATGGACTCATAATTTTTCAAATAAATATAGTTAAGCAATATCATCAAGTCTGAACTAAAAACTTAGGACACATTTTTTTGAGTGGTGTCCGAGTCCAAAAGTCTTCATTTTTTGCACTGTGTTTTACATTATAGATTATTTGTTAGGACAATATCCTAATAAGGAAATATAGAGCATGGCCTCGATCTTCAATAATCTTCATTTTTATTGCAAGATTAAAGTTCGAAAAAACATAATTTTTGTTTTTTAATAAAAATTATATCAAATTTTAATTAAATATTTGTAAATTTTATTTTTTTTTTATTAATTTAATGAAAATGAAATTGGTCTAAATTTAATTCAATTTCTAAATGTATTTAAAAATATTTTAATTGAAACGCGATTTTAGATTTTTTCTGCGTACCAGATTTTAGTGCAAAATCGCTCATGGCTGCCGGCCACATTGCAACTATAAGGTGGCGCAAAAGTAATCATCCTATCAGAAAATGCTATACATAATAAATACATAATAAAAAAAACATCGGAAGGTTATTTTTGCGCCACCTTATACTACGTTAGGAGTTTCAAAATCCTGTGTCTATTCATAATAACTGCGTTGTTGTTTTCTCCACATTTTCTTTTTTTTTTTTTGTTGAATTCATTAGAAAAAGTTCTGTTTTGCAAGTGTTTTGATATAAAATTCATTAATTAATTTCGACTTGTTTCGTCCTTAACTATGGGCGTTCACTAATGAGTTACATGTTGTGCTAGTAATCATGTTTATATATGTTATTGTGTAGGCAAAGAGTATATACAAATAGAGAAACTAAACTTCCCACGCCTCTCAGCAACAAAATACCGAACTCCGGCAAGCAAATGAAGACTTTTTTGACACTAAAAATAATTGCAAAAATTGTTGCTTAAAACACTCACTTTTATTTTGCTTATGTTTTGTTATTTTCCATTAAAATTTAATACAAAAAAATGTTAAGTTTCTCTGATCTTCTTTTATTTAATTCTTCTTATTTTAAACGAACTTAAGATCATTTATTCATTAATTACACTGTGTAACAAATTTCGGGTCATGGCAGACATCCCGGACGATTCCAACGGAAAATGAAAGTAGACCATTAGTATACTAAAACTCCCAAAGGGTTTTGAAATCTTTGCTCTAGTTTTGTTTTTATAGGCTTTTGAAGTTGACTCTTTTTTAGCATATTTTTGGTATTTTTTTTACTATGGATGAAAATAAAATGTTGAAATGGGTAAAAATAAAATGCAATAACGACGAAAGCGAGGATAAATAAATGTCAAGTACTTTTTTTCCCAAATTCTTTTTTCACCTCGGAATTTTTTCACCTCGAAATTTTTTTTCACCTTCATTTATTGTAGTAACAAAATATTGAGGTAAAGAATAATTTTGGTGAAATATTCAATTCGATGTGAAATATTTTATAATATTCACATCTATGTCTCTGGTTACAAAATGTCCAACTTTTCTTGTAGTAAATAAAAATGTGGCCTATAAAAACAAAACAAGAGCAAAGACTTCAAAACCCTTTGGGGGTTTTAGTCTACTAATGGTCTACTTTCATTTTCCGTTGGAATGGTACGGGATGTTTTTTCTTATTGCACAGTGTTATAATTGTTTATTTCCAATATTTCGTCTCCACATTGGGTGACTTCTTCAGGGAACAATTATTACAATTTGATTGAAAAACTTGTTATAACAATTAAATTCATTTTTTTTAATTAATAATTAAATTAAATTTTTTAATTATTAAAACAAGTTTTTTAAAATTTTTTAATTAATAATTAAATTAATTTTTTTTTTAATTATTTAAACAAGTTTTTCCATCAAATTGTAATAACTGTTCTCTGAAGAAGTCACCAATGTGGAGACAAAATATTGGAAATAAACAATTTTAATTAATAAATAAATGATCTTAAGCTCGTTTAAAATAAGAAGAAAATATATCTCTAGAAATTCTAATAACAAAGTCCCCTGAAGATTTCCTTAGGCAGGAATGAAATCCGGATAGGGACACGCCTACATCAGATTGATTCACAATTTGTTAAATAAGTTTTGGGACTTTAGCACATTTAATTACTATAAATAAAAATTAATATATTTTAGTTTTATTTTGCAGATTTTATCATTAATATTTGAAATATCAAAAATATGATAAAAATTACTTTAAACTTTTAAATATCTGCAACATGTTTTCATTTGCTCGGTGTGTGAGTTTACGAACAAATAAAAAGAGGGCAGATTGAGAGAGACTGAGTTGAATAAAAACCCACTGGTGTAGGCTTAATTGCCGTAAAGTTATTTTTGGACTTATGTACCATGTCCTGTCCAGTTAATGAATATAGATGTGCAAACAAGTTTTATCATACATGTGTACGTTACGGACCACAAAGTTATTGAATTGAAATAAAACTGTTTAAATAAATGTTTAACTTTACTAAAATATTATTTGAGTATTTAAAGTTAGCAAATGTCCTTAAAGTCACTTAAAATGTTTTCAGTTCCTAAAAACGCCATTTATTTTGTGATTTTAAATTTTTTTATTTCCTTCGTCTGACTTTTGTAAGTTCAATGCCAACTTATGCTTGTGCGTTTTATGGGATTGCCATTAAATTGAACACAAAATATTACAAAAGAGTAATTGTGAGCACAAAATTAGAAGTGATTAAAAAAAACCTTACAATTTTAGTTTTAAAAAGATTGATTTAAAGCAAAAGAGTATACTCCATGCATAAAAATACGATGTTAATGTCAAAACAACGAAAAATTTCGTTTATATTATGAAAGTTTTTATTATTTTGATATTTGTTTCGTATTGTCGTGCGAGGATTATTATCAGTGTAGAGAATTTATTCATTCAAAAAATATTATTTTTCCACCTCCTTAAATGGAAGTATTCTATTAGGATGGTTGGAAAGAAGAATCTCATGACTTCAATGATATCCATTAGTTTTAAATTTTATATCACTTCACTGCTATTTTTGCATTCACATCTAAACTTAATGTACATTTCAACACTAAACATTGTAAACTGTTCATCTGTACAGGTTTTTTTTTTTTTGTTTTGTTCTTTTAAGTTTCACCAAAAGTTTAAGTTTCGTTGTTGTTTCGATGTGACGAAATAAAACTTATTTAATGCACTTTAAACCATAAATCAAATGGAAGTTTTCGATATTTTCATCGCTTAGACCTGCTAACACATCTTACATTAACCAAAGTTTTGGGGCTTAACCGTAGGTATGAATGTCAAAATTATAAATATGGAAATATCTGTGGTTAAAGTTAAACTGTGGTTATTTACTAGCCATGAGAGGAATAAAAAGACGTTTTTTCCCCCTTGAAATTTGTAAAGTTTTCGAAAAAAAGAAGAAAATTATTGTTAAAAACACCAAATTTAAATAACTTTCAGGGCGAGTAACTTTTCTAAAAATAACCAGAGATTATTTAATCAAAGAACATAAAGGCTAAATAAGAACCAAGGTACTCAACATATGTTAAGTTTTATATGCCAAATGGTTTTAAGAGAAACAGTTTTTAATTGATTTTTTAATGCATATCCACTAAAATCCACTCTCAATTAAATATTTGTTGATTCAATGAAAAGTTTAATTGAATTCGGTCCAATAGGAAAATTGTAGTATCAATTAAAAAAAGTTGTAACTATTTAATTGATTTTAATTTCAATTAAGATTTTAATCATATCTATTAAAAATTTAATTAAACATTGTTTTTAACTTCAAACTAATTTTTAGTAGACACTATTCAAACTTTAATATAAATTTGCAAATTAAAAATCGCCAAAACTTAAGTGAAAACCTTAAATCTTTAAAAATCAAATTCTCGAAATTAACAAAAAAAAATTCCAAAATTAAAAAAAAATATTGGGAAAAATTTTAAAAATTTAAAAAAAATCGTTTAAAAAAAACTAAAACTTCAAAATTTATAAAAATCACAAAAATTTAAATAAAACTTCAAAAATTAAAAATCGCTGAAATTAAAAAAAAAACTCCAAATTTTAACAATTAAATTTAAAAAAAAAATGTCAAAATTTTAAAAATCTTCAAAATTAACCGAAATTACGAAAATTAAAAAAGCCAAAATTGGAAAAAAAAAAGTTATCAAAAATTGTAAAACAATTCTCAAAATTTTTTCGAATTTTGGCTTATTTCTTTCGTTGTTGTTATTATGCTTTATAAAAACTGAAAATTTTGTATGCACCAAATTAATTTTCAATTAAATATTTAATACATACTATTAAACTTTTAATTGAAAGTGAATTTGAATTTAAACAAAACTTTAATTGAAATTTTTTTGACAATAATTGACAACAATTTGTGCTCATTACACAAAACTTATGCAGAGAACACATTAAAAACACAAATTTACTTAAAAATTTAATTAAAATTGCTTAAAAGCATGAGAATTAATTAATTAATTAAAAGTACCACTGTTAATACATTTTTTTTTCTAAGCCCCTCTTAAAACCAGTTGAGGGTTTTTTGAAGAGAGCTTTGGAAATGGCTTGGTTTAAATTCAACCACATATATTTTCATATAAATTCAACATTCATAACTAGGGTTAAGCCCTAAAGGTTGGTTATGTTGAGATAAGTTAGTAGGTCTTAAAAGTAAAAAATATGTCATTTGGCATTTACCGATTTGGTAAGGGGGGAAGGGTTTCAATTACAAAATTTATTAAATCAATTAATATTTTAATTGATTTTGCACCTATCACGGAAATGAAAATATGATTTAAAACTTTTATTGAAAATAAAACCAAAAAAAGTTCTAAATAACTATCTACAAAAAAAAAAAAATGGGATACTCACAAAAAAGGGTGTGTGAAGGTTACTTTTGCATTTCTAATGTTGTCTGTTTGTATCTGCGTGTGTGTGTGGCTTGTGCTTGTTTTTAAACTTCAAATGCATTTGGTATTTTATACTAAAAATTTTCTATTTAATCTACAGTTTATGAAAACAGAGAATTATGTCTAAAATAAAATTATTTAAGAATTATGTATAAAATAAAATGTATATTTAAAAATCAATTAAAACATTAATTGATTCAATTAAATATTTGTTAAAAAACAAATTTAATTCAAATTAATTCTTTAATTAGATGTGTTTGCTAGATAATTTTTGTGTGTATACATATAAAGTTCTTTGCCATACTAAGTATAATTTTTTTTTTATTTTTTTTTTTAGTTTTCATCCCTAGTAGTCAATTGTAATGGAGCCAATGCTGTAGTCAAACGTCTCGACCGCAATGTCAAATGTTGTTTACAAAAATACGTTTTAAAATCGTAAATTATTTTTAGCCATTTATGACCATTGGTTAACGATAAAAGAAAAATTAATAAACCGACTCATACACGCTGACAAAAGACACTTTTGAATATATTTTTGCTGTCAATATATACACTGCGTTGCATAACTATAATTACAAAGGATTTTTGTTATTTTTTCTAATATTGAAATTAAGAGCATATTTTTAATAAAAAATCTTATTTTTTAGCATTTTAAAAAATTAAAACCACCATTTACTATAAATTATGATGTGAGCAAGATTATTTAAGTTCAAGATCATTTGTTTTTTGTTAAACAGAAAAGAAGATTTTCGGTGACTCGAAATGAAACATGTAAGGACTTGTCAGTAGATAAAGTCTGCATTAAATTAGCGAATGAATACATTTTTTAATTAATAAATAAACACTGCACTGTTTTGTGTTTAACAAAAAAACAAATGATCTTGAACTCGAATAATATTGCTCACATCATAATTTATGATAAAAGATCGAAACATAAACTTTTGGATTTAATTTTTTTAAATTTAACAGTAAAATATTCTTTTATACTTTTTATTGACATGTTGATGAAAAAATATGAAAATTTACTTCTCTGCTAAAAACTAGGGTCTACAGTGTGTCCTTAATGCAACAATTATCATCACTTCAGTAATGAATTTCTTCATAGTTTTAATGAAAACTGTCGCTATCATAGTTTTAATGAAAATTGTCGCTGAAACGTAGCCATTGAAACATTTCATAGAATAACATATTTTCAAGATTCATATCCGCGACCCTGGAACATACATTAGCAGTTGCAAAAACTCCAAATAAAAAAATTATAGCATATTTTAAGGAACAACAGAAAATAGCATTAAATGCTTCATTTAATTAACGAAACTATTTTAAATGTTTAAAAAAAAATCATTGGAATTAACCCAATGAAGCGCTTCATATAATTTATGAAACAATTTAACAGAAACTCAAAATTATGAACACAAATGCTATTTTTATGGAATTATAAACTTTTATAATTTTTTTTGTATGAAAAATTTCATGATAGTAATTAAATTTCATAAATTCTTCATCGAACCTACTAAAAAAAATTCAATGAAACTGTTTTATTCAGTGCTTGTTTTAAATTCGGCTCGTTGGCTGGCAGGTTCGTTTGCTTTTATTTTGCACATCTTCTACATTGTAGTATCTTTGGTATTACAAATCTATAAATATCTCCATTAACAAAAAAGTAGAACATTGTGTCTCATCATATTGTTAGTTTTTAAGTTTTGTTGTCTTTGGTTAAAACCGATAATGATGACAGCAAATTATGTTGGCCTTTGTCTAAGTATTTATGTATCCTTTGCGGTTTTATGTGGGTATGTATTTGTGTAAAGTATGTTTTGTTACTATTGTTGATCTCTAACTTGTAGAGACAAATAATTTACTTTGAAGAATTTGTGGGTGTGAGTTATTGGACTTTGTGTTCATTCATACATGTGTGTGTATGGCCGAGTATTTTACTACTATTTTGTTAACAAAGGACCTTTCTAAACATTTGAACTAATAATAAAGAGCCACAAAAATGAGGGTCTTTTTTATGTTTGGTTTAAGTACAATCAGATAAAATTGACATATTATGGCAATTGAGAGTGAAAGAGGAGAATGAGTATATACTTTGATTGCTTCAGGTAAGGAGTACCTACCTTCAACAATGATACCAAATGAACTAGAAAATAAATGATAGGCTTTGAAGATATATGCTTTAAAATAGAACTCATAACTTTACAATGTTTCTTAAGTCTAAAAATAAAACCTAAAAATTAAAGCATACTTTAAGGAGAATATTATATTTATAGAATAAAGCCTGATTTTAGGTGTTTATAACATTAAAAATATTATTTCTCTTCTATAGTGGTGGATTCACCCACGCTTTTCGGGCATAATTATTGTAAACTTTAAGAAAGTTGACTTATTTTTTGAATGATTACGGGAACACTGAGATCAATTTTTATTCAAAAAATTACAATGCGAAATACACAAATTTTAATTTTTTCTCGTGTCATCTTCAAGAGTTCGAAGATACTAAAAAAAATATTGGTTGCCCAAATTATTACAAAATATTTGCTTTTGATGACCTTAAATGTTAAAATTAAAATTTTCCAAATTAAAACCTCTATTACTAGAGATGGGCGCGTGAGCAGAATTTTGAGTGATTCCCGTAATCACGCTTGAGTGAAACCTACTTTTAGTCACTTGAGCGAGTGTGAGTAGGAAAATATTCTTCATCAGTCAAAGTTTTCATATTTTCGCTGAGATTGTATTTCGTGAATTTACGTGATTCACGTGAATCATACGTGAGTAAAATCTGAATTTACTTAAGTGAGCGTGAGCGAGAAGAAACAATGTTCGCGAGCGAGTGTGCATGAGTGAATTTTTTTTCTCGTGAGCGTGAGTGAGGCAAAATTTACTCACATTCCCATCTCTACTTCAGGCACTGTATGGGCGTGAAATAAAATTTGAAATTCAGAATCAGTTTCAATGTCATGAAACTGACTAAAAATTTTTATGATTTATAAAAACAGAAAAAAATAATTTGTCGTCTTCAATTATTTTAATTAAAAAATTAATATAAAACATTTTTTACATTATATTTAACCCAAATACTCTGTAAAAAATATTTAGCTTTTTTAATTATATCTAATTATATATGGTGCCATATATGTATATATAATTGTATATAAATATATATATAAAATAAATTTTCTTAAGATTTTCTTGTTTTAAAAATATTATATTTTTAAGTGTTTTTCTAACCTTTTATAGATTTGGGGTTTCCGTTCTTTTTAATTACAACTTGATTTCAGAATTTAAATGTTTCTTGTTAAATTTTTCGGCATTTATTTCATATCTCGATTGACGAATTTTGACATTCATTTGTAAGAGTATATTTTTGAATATTTTGCTCTTAATAGCATATTTTTCCATGCCTTAATCTTACGGTCTGTTTTTGTAAGACGTGTAACTCAAAAAATTCGTGTAAATGAGTGAAGAAATTCATTTTGGGGTTTTGTATCGCAAATGTCAATTTGAATTAATGAAAACGTAAGAGTTGTCGTTTTCGTCTCTTTTTTTGGTTTCCACAATGCGATTTGAAACGTCACAAACGTCAAAAACAGACGTTCACAAAAAAGTATTCGTCAAAGAAAAAAGGCAACAGAATTTAATATTAAAAAAAATACAGTAAAACTCGGTTAAGACGAACCCTCGGTTAATACGAACTAATTTAAAAGTCCCGACGTTTTGGCAACAATTTTCATATAAAATACATCTTATAATACGAACTCGGTTAATACGAACCCTCGGTTATTACGAACTGTTTTAAGCAGTCCCAAAACTCGTTTTCATACAAATTACCTTGTTTAGTACACTCTTTATCCGTTTAATGGGATAGACCTAATATGAATTTCATATCCGTGGATGACTTTCTAGATATAGATGCTAATCCTGCTTGAAAATTTGTCAAGTGATATATTCGAACAAAATCGTGTGCCGAAGAAGCTGACAATCATATTTTGGTAATAGAAAAACTTATAACGAATGAAATCGTTAATTCGGTCATTCAGAAAAAAATAACAGATATTTTTTTTTTTTGATGAAGAATTTTAATTGAATTTTTAATTGTGAAATCATGAAATGCTAATTTTATTTGTTTTTATGTAAAAATCTTGTTTTTGTTTTAATAAATACATATTTTTAATCGTTAAAAATACCCGCTTAATACGAACCTCGCTTAAGACGAACTATTTTTTTTGGTCCCTCTGAGTTCATCTTAACCGGGTTTTACTGTAATACTTTTTAACAAAAAATTGTAATAAAAAAAGAATAATGGTTTTTATTTTTATTTATATTTATATTTATTTACATTTTTAGTTGTAAATGTTTTTGTTTTTTTTTTATACAAATTATATTTTTATATCCACTAAACAAAATAAATTAATTTTTTTTTCAAGCAAAATTCAGCTGTTTTTGTTATATTTCATTGTAGTGTTGGGTTGCCATCTACCAACGAAAAATGAGTTATTTGTATATGAAATAAACTAACAAAACCGAAAAGCAATGTCATGGCAATCTCTACTGTTTGACATACCATAAAGCTTAACGTACTCAAACGTAAGTCACACGAACGAATTATAAAAACTCATTTCCTTACGTATTCGTTCGGGTGCCACACGTTCGTCTGAAATTATACACGTATTGTAAAACAAGCCGTTAGTGTTATATTTTTGATAAAAAGTCTTATTTTAAGCATATTTCAGTATTTTTAGAATAAAGCATATTTTTTTTTAGTTTCTAGTTATCAAAACAATTTTATGTTTCAATAATTTTTTTTTAATATTTTTGTGGTTTGCAACTCCGATTTCGGAAATTTAAGCAAATTTTGCAAATTGAAATGCCTGTTTTAAGACTGTGCCGATTTCGACTGTGCCAGGCACTTTATATACTAAGGCAGACAAAAAGATTCTCATAGAGTTTATTTCGTCTGTTGTGTGTAATGTCTCGTTTTGAGCTAATCCAATTATCTTTTTCTATTGCAGGCAACTGAAGATTTGTGTGATGCCAATGAAACAATTGTATTGTATATCATGAAAATGACCAAACTTTGTGAAAGGCAGCAAATAAATCTAATATGACAATATCAAATTAGATTTTTGGACTTGAATAAGAACTAACTAAATATATGAAAATATAGGAAGTGCGAAAAAAACAATTTTTGTATTAGTACAACAATTAACACATTTTTGACTATTAAAGACTTTTTAAAATTTTATCTTTTTCATTTCATCTAATGACTTTTTTAACAGAATTTTTCAAATAAAACTACAATATTTAAAAATATTCAAGAAAATGTAGCGTGCAAGCGAAAATCCCCTAGCCCACCAATACTAACACGTATGTCATAGTTTTACCAATCCTAAATAATTTTAATGCTCACACATTTTTAATTGAACCATGATTTAAAATTATAAACCCTGTTATTTTGTGTCGTTTTATATTTTTTATTAGTTTAGGGAGGGGCTATATATCAACCTCATTACCCCTTGGATTCACGCCCAGAGAACGAAGCCGACATTAAATTGTCGCCGGGGGCGGCTAATCAAAAATATACTCGGCGGCGGCTGAAAGTCGACTAAAGCCGAACAGTTTTCGGCGGCGGTGGCTAAACGAAAAAAAAACTCGGCGGCGACTAAAAATCGTTTAGGCCGATGGTTAAAAAATGCATTATAATTTAATTCACTTATTTATTTATAATCTAAGCAAATTTTACAAAATATCATGTTTTCCAATATGTGTCTATATTTTATGTATAGACTACCAAAATGCTTCCAACTTTCCTCTTTTCTTTTAAACAAGTCTTCATAATATGCTATATCGGCAGATTTTGAAATAAATGTATTTACATCAGTAGAAGCATCTGAGTTAGAATCAGAATCAGATGAAATTGTGGGATTAGCTTGTGTAGTATGAAAAAAGTTTTTTATATTTTTTTGAGCTATTGTAACACTTGGAAAATTTACTTTTTCTTTTTCTAGTGAAGCGCAATATAACGGCACATTTTGCAAACGCTAGAGAATTCATAATGTAAAACCTATGGTTGCCAGATTGGTGGGTACTAAAAGCCGGATGAAGGCGGATGATTCTTAAAATAATATGATTTTTTAGTTAAAATGAATTTAGATAAAAAAAAAATATCGGCTAAGCTGATATAGTCGGCTCAGCTGATATAGTCGGCTAATATTTTGTAGCCGAAATTAGCCGCTCAAGTCGGCGGCGGCTCGAGTACCTGAAAAGTGATCGGCGGCGGCTTAGCCGCGGCTATTAGCCGATCGGCTTCGTTCTCTGTTCACGCCTGCTCTTTTATGCTGCCAGTTTTTTACAGTTTACTATTAAATCATTTCTTATGTCTAAACCTTTTTATGTTTAGTATACTTTTCTTCTGTCTCAATAATCTTTTTGCCTTAAAGTATACTTCTTTTTTGTAGCTTTATTTTTGTACCTTTTTTTATATTGAAAAAACATTCCTCCTATACAATTTAAATGTTTTTTATATATAATATTTATGTTAACACATTATGTTTTGTTTTACTTTGTATATTATGTTTATTTAATGAAACAACAACAAAAGCAAACATAAAGATAAAAATATAAAAAAATATAAGTAAACTTAAGTAAAAGCTTAGCTAAAATATAAAGAAAAAGATAGAAATCTTAATCCAATAAAAACATGCGTTTGTTTTTTATATAAACAAAAAAAAAACAAAGACATAACGCTCATACAGAAAAAGGTATAATTACAACTATACCTCAATTTACAGGATAGAAAAAAATTTTATAATAAAACTCTTTGTCTCGATTTCTTATCTTCCTGTAATATTTTTTTTTAAAGAGAAGCAAACACTCAGGAAATTCTTCCTATTAATTAATGTGTTGCTTTCTTTGGAAATGGGATAGTGGAGAGATGAAAGGTGGTGAAAGATGAAGGGCTTCAAACATGGCAACACTGTAATTGCGCGAGATGATAAGTCTTAGAACAGTTGTTGCTCGCCCCCTGATGTAGAGTTGGCGAATTTATTGAAGCTTTTTGTTTCATAGCCCTGATTCATTATTTTACTTCGGTGGGGTTATTGGAACACCGAAGGTGGGCGCAGGAGACATATAAGTGATAGAAAACTCATACATATTATTTTTCTAAATTGATGTTGTCGTCACAGGGAATCGAACCTGGGACCATCTGATTTTGATTTAACAAATTTATTATTTTTACTAAATCGTTATGTTATTAAAGGGAGAGCTGTGCTTTAAAAAAAAAATTAAATCTTTAACAAAATAACAAAAACTAAGAATATTTCAAGTATCTCCGTGTATGCATTAGGGTTATAACATTTTTGTTGCGAAAAAAATTACAGGGTCCCACCTTATTATGTACAATATTGTACTGATAATAAATATCAATTTTACACACAGAAAACAATTAAGTTGGAGAGCCATCCACAAACACCATACATTTTTAAAAGATGCATAATTTTATTTGCAAGAAAGCAATATTTAGATTGGCACTAATATGTTGTATTAACCCATTTTTTTCTACAAAATATCGGCTATGTGGTCATTTTTAACCAAATTTGGTAGAAAGATGCAATGGTGACTAAATAGTATTTTTCTTTGGTTATGTACAGTTATGTTGCTAGAAGCTCCAATGGGAGTAATGTAATTATATTAATTATAAGTACATTAACTAAAATAAAAAAAAAAAAAAAAAAAAAAAAAAAAATGTACAGTTATAGCGCCCTCTTGCTGTGGTATTCGTAATTTAAATTCAAACTTTGACGCTATATATTTACTGAACGGTTTTAAAAAATTTTAAAAATTTTAATTTTTTGCTTAAGCCAATATATATGAAATTGTAATACACAATTTGAATTTTTGAAAGCATTGGTTTTTTTTAGACAATTTTTCAAAATTTGTAATATGCCAGCACTGGCGTATAAATTTTTAAAGTTGTTTTAACATTCAAAAGAAAAATGAGTAATTTTCTGGCACCCGATTTTGCCTTTTAAAAAGAATCTATATAACAAGGTTGCCATGATAGTCCGAATTCTAATAAATAATTCTCAGAGTAATATTTAATATTGTGTTTTTCTATTGCAAAATTTTTTTTCGAATAAACCAATTATTTATTTTTTAATAATTGCTAACATATTGTCGTTTTTATTGATTTCTAAATAGCTTAGTAAACCCCTTAATGTTAAAAGTTAAAACTTTAAACCATTTACTAAGTACGTAAGCTGATTAGAAATAATGTCTAGTAGTTTAGGTTAGATAAATGTAAATTTTGGGTAGAAATAATATATCATATATGGAGACATATGGAAGCATGTATGGAGATTTATGTTTCATTGTACAGTAACATAGCCGGGTTGCGAAAATATGTAAGTTGATCGGAGGTCTCTTCACTTCTAAATAGGAAGATAAAATTAGCATATTATCATATCGCACAACTAGTTCAAAAGTGACTCAAATCAAAATTTTAATTTTTAATTTTAATTTAATTGTTGCTAAAAAACAGTTTTATCTTTCTTTATGTTTTAATTGGTATAAAGTTACAAATATTTTTTGTCGATTTCTGAAAAATTAAAAATTTTGAGTTGAGTCTCTTTTGAACTAGGTGTGCGATATAAAAATGGAGCATTTTACTTTTTCTTAAGCATTTTTTTTTTTTTTGACAACAAGAGAAAAATATATTGTCATATTCATAAGCTTGAAATTTCGAAACATGAGACATATCCCAGCAAAAAATAGCTTCGATTTGGCAAGCAGTAACTTTGCTTGTATGCCTCCAAAATAGCGCTTAATCGCCTTGCATAGAATAAAGCAATTATGGAAGGCGTTTTGTTGCGTTATCATAAATGCCTCCTTGGAAGCAATTAATGATGCATACAATAAAGCAGTAAAGAATGCATAAAATGAAGCAGTAATATTGTCAATACACTAAAAAAAACTTTTCATTGGCCACGAAGTTTCTTAGTTCTTAGAGCACATTAAAAAAGATTAAAATAAGCAATTAAATAATGCCTTCCACAATTGCTTATGGGTAGGCACTGTTTTTTGCTGGAATTTATTATTTATTTTTTTAAAAACTATTTTTCCAGAATGTTTTCATTTACTTTTTTTGTCTTTTCTCTAGTATTTGTTTTGTTTTTTAATTTAATGTATGTTACCCTGCTTCTTCTTCTCTTTCAATTATCAATAATGAAAATGTGTATGAGTTATATTAATTCAAATAACACTCATACGCCACGTAAAACAAAACGAGAGCTATAAGAGAGCATGGATGTTCATTTAAAACAGAAAAAGTTTTTGGCTAAACAATTTAAAAACTTATTAAAATTTTGCAAAACAACTTGGATAGGCCTATTTTAACCAAGTTATTGGCAACTATTTTTTGTGTGTAAGGAAATATAATGGTAATTTAAAACGCTCGATTTAGTGTTTGCTGGGTAGTACGCTCACACACACAACATCATTTTACGCTCTGCCGACCTATGATTTAAAGCAGTGTTGTTCACAAAGAAAATGCTCTTCACATGAGAATGTATTGATGATTTAAAAGAAAAATTAGAATATATGGGTGCAATTGCACCGAAAAAAATATATGTGTTATAATTGTGTATATAGGTTTTACAAACATGGCACTCAGCTTGCTTAAAACATTTAAACAAAATAAAAACTCGTTTTTCCAGTCTACATTCCACATATATCGCCCGTTCCACCGAAGACCGTTCACATAAATTCAATATGGAGCCACTTATTAGAATTACTATTTTTAGTTTTTCGAATTTCTCACTTTTTGGATATTTCTCATTTTCAAAAAAAAAAAAAAAAACAAAGTCCAGCAGAAAACCGTGGATTTTTCAAAATTTGAAAAACTAAAAACGCCAGTCTACTGTAACGCCGCTAATATTAAGAATTATTAAGAAAAAAATACATGTAGTATGTAGTATCAGTTTTTAATTAATATTGTAGAAGTCGATTTGCAAATAATTTTAATTTGAGGAAATTAAATAGTTTTCACTCTCCAGGGATTCTATTTTCATTTTCCATTGGTATCATTCGAGAAAGACTGCATGACCAAAAATCTGTTGCTCAGTGTTATTTGTAACTCTGGATAAAAATTTTTTACAATTTTTTTTATTCACGATTGTTGCCAAGATGGTGAATTATTTTAGGTGTTTTTAATTATCTTTATTAAATAAAAAAAAGCCACTACTTAAAGTACTGACAAGGAAACTACTCTGTGGTGAATCCGAAGAGTTAAATGAAATTTGGATATGTGGTAAATATAATATAAATAAAATATTAGACATGCGCTTTTTTAGGTGCACAATCTAACATATTTAATCTTAAATATATTTCCTACAATATAATAATTATCTAATTATTAATTATCTATAATAATTATATAAAAATTGGGTATCAAATAAAAGGTATTTTAAGGACGCATACACTGGTCCATAAAACATGTGCGTGCATATCAGAAAAGTTTTGTTATTCAAAAAATCAGTTTTTTAATACCACATAGGTATGGGAAGTTGATGTTGGTTTGAGTTCAAATTAATATATTAACATAATGCTTATTTAATTTTATCGTCGCGTTGTCCGGGCTTTTTTTTCATAATCGTTCAGCTTTAGCACGAATTTTTCTAAAGAGCTCTTATGACCCATATTTTAAATATTTCAAATAAGTTTTTACACTCTAGGCAATATTAGTATAAAACTTTTGGTTTTCTTGAGCACTTTAGTACTACTAATCTGAATTTCTTAATTCTTAATCATACAAAAATACTGTTGTTTAATAAACCCCTAACCGTGCAATTGCGCACTAAACAAATACGCGTCAAATATTTTTTTGTTCTCCACAACATATACAAGTTTCATTAAAATCTGCGGATTCATCACTGCATTGTTTCCTTGTGAGTTGAAAACGTAACAGTTGGTTCATATTGAGTTAAATTTCACAAATTGAAATGCGTATGAGTTATATTAATTCATTCAAATAACACTCATACGCCAAGTAGAACAAGATGTTAACTATATCAAATTTATAGGTTAGCGGGAAGCGTATAAAATTCTGAGGTCGGACCTATTACAGTGTGCAACAAAATTCGGGATCATCGCATTCAGTCTAAATGGTAAAACCCGAAAGAAAATCAGACCATTGCACAACTAAATACAAGAATGGTGTTGTTACACACAGAAAAAAATTTAGCTATTTGCCCACTGAAATTCGGTTACTACGACTCATCTTAGTTTATTACGAACTTCAGACGGCTGACGCAACTTAAGATTAGTTTTCACACCATGTTCACTTTGGTGAACAATGAAGTAATCCCAACCCTGACTTTAACAGCGCCTTCTAGTGTGCGAACCCCACGCAAATGCAACTCAGCATAAAGTTTAGCTGTCAGCATTTGCACTTTGATCATACACTTGTTCTCTTACTCTCAAAGTAAGTAACATCTTGTAACAATAGTGAATAACAGTAGTGAAGAACAGCGGAACATAAAAACATATAATAAAAGAATATTAAAACATACAACAGTGAAGTTTAAAATTAACAAAAATTAAAACTTATCCTACATATTAATTAAAAGCTTAAATATAAAATAAATTAAAATATACCAAAATCTAAACCCTAACCTAAATTCAATGTAATATTATATATATAAAATTGTTATATATAAAATATATAAATAAAAAACCCCCTATCTTATAACGTTTACTTGGACACATTAAGAAGTTATTATTTCAGAAGATTCCCCTACACGGTAAGGTACATTAACCTTAGCACTCTATACCCTAGCCCCTCTAACCCGTTACTTCACACCAAAATACCGATAATTCAACTGAATTTTAGTTGCAACACCCAAAATATTGAGAAATCTAATGTAAATATCGTGGTCCTACCTGAATTTATAAGTTGTTACAGTTAATATAGACTTTTCAATTCGGTTGGCACTTTATTTCTCTGTGTGTAAAATTAGCTTAAACTTTTATCTTGGCCTCTTGGCAAATTTGTTTCAACTGCGAAACCAGCGCAAAAACACAAGTCGAGTTGTTTATATTTTTAGATTGTTAATTTGTCGTTGTTTTTTAAGATCTAGCTTACAGTGAGAACAATTTTACTTTTTGAGCTAATTTTGTCAACAGCTTTACAAAACAATTTTAATAATATTGAAAAAAGATACGTTAGTTCTGGACCGATTAGAAAGATTTTTTTAAATATGAGATATAAAATAGTAAAATCCAAATAGCAGGCTGCCGAACAACGTATACTGTATTATAATAGATTAACATTTATGTTTTACAACCGATTGTGTTTTGTATGGAATTTGTCCAATTTGCAATAGGTTCTTAACCTCCAAGCAGAAACAGGGTGCTTGGAGGTTAACCGGATCTAGAATCAGTTATAGAACTTGTTCTGGGACAATGAAACCTTAATTTTTGACTCAGAGAAACCTGTTCTAGAACCGGCTTCCTGGAATCGATGGTGAATCTGTTCTGGAAAATATTCAGAGGTAACCATTTCTAAAAATGTGTATTTCGCACAGAAAACCCTAAATAGGATAAAATGCTTCATAAATATTTTTATACTCAATTGAAGTTAAAAAAATCCATGCAATTTGAAAACTTCCATTTTAAATTACAAAATAAAATTTTCTATTTAAAATCATCAATTAAAATTCCGAAATTTTATATTATACTAATTCTAAAATTAAGAACCACTCAAATATGAAACTCATAAACTTTTATGAAACTCATAACTATGATTAAACTTTATTCCCTGAGCGTAAGATTATCAAATATTCTTTATAATTTGCACTCGGTGCATCTTCTCTTTCTTTTATTATAAATGTATTTATTTACATTTAGAATACCTTATAGGTACAGACAACTGCAAATGTAGTTAAAAACAAATGAAATTTCTCTTGAAGAAAGGACGACTTCAATTTCAGTAAATCCAACTAACATTGTCATTTGCTTTTCACTGTTCAAAAAAAATAACAACAATTGTAGTAAAAAATAAACCAACATTAATTTGTTTTATTTTTTAAATAAAAAACTACTGTATAAAATGAATGTAAAATCATAATACAGTAATTTGATGTGGTTTCTTTTTTTAAATGAACTACAATTGTAGTCGAAACTGAAATTTCTTCTACAAATGACTGATTTTCGCTTAAAAACAAATATACAGCATTACAACTCAAACAACTACAAATATTTACAGCAGGAGTTCCCCGAGTTTTTTCATCGAAAAACTTGTGGACACTTATAGACAATGCCTGGATAGTATTCTAAATGAATGCGACATGCAAATTTTTTAAATATGAAACGTCTTTTTATGTTATTATATTAACTTGTTTTACATAATTTAGGGTAGGGAAAACATCCTAATTTTTAAAGATTATATTCAAACTTTAAGCATTTAATACAGCATATTTTCAGTTCCATAAGCAAAAATTATACCTTTCTTGTATGGGAAAGGCATAATTGCACTCAAAAGCAAAATTTTGACTTTATACTGTAATAGATTTTCTTTAAGTTCGATTTAAGTACATGCAGTTTATAGCAGCAGTTTTTATTAGCTACTGCACTAACATTGTTGTCGCTATAATAATTAATTTAGAGTCTATATATTTTCTGCCCCTAGAGTTATCTTATTTTTCTGACTAAGGACTACTTTGTAGTACAATTATGAATTTATAGCCTGAGCGGATAAATCTGAAAGCTTTTCTCAAAAGTTTTTATTAAAAAGTATTTAAAAAGCGCTATGTTCCACAGGGAGTTAAGCGGAAATGAAGAAGAAGAAGATTCATCAAGTCAATAAATTAGAAAAAAATTTTAGAAACTTTGTGAAATAAGACTTGATTACTCGAATTAAACAGAAATATAATAATAAACATTAAAAAACTGCAGTTATTGAACATGGTTAGCGCGTTGGACTGTTACACAGATGGTCCCGGGTTCGATTCCCGGTGACGACAACTTCAATTTAGAAAAATAATATGTATGAGTTTTCTATCACTTATATGTATCGCTGCGCCCATCTTCCGTGTTCCCATAGCACTTAACCCCACAGAAGTAAAATAATGAATCAGGGCTATGAAACATCAGGTGGCGAGCAACAACTGTTCTAAGACTTATCATCTTGCGCAATTTTAGTGTTGCCATGTTTAAAGCCCTTCATCTTTCACCACCTTTCTTCTCTCCACTATCCCCTTTCCAAAGAAAGCAACACATAAATTAATAGGAAGAATTTCCTGAGTGTTGCTCCTCCTTAAAAAAAAAAAAAAAAAAAAATTAGCACCATTTTCTCGCTTTGAAAAGTTGTTTAGTAAATTTTACAAAGAATTATTTGACAATGAAAGAAATGCTGTTTTGCACAATTTCTATTAAGTTATTGCTACAATAATGTTTTTTTAAACTACCCCATAGTAGCATTCAGGTGTTAGTTAATATTTGCAAAAAATCGCTAAATATTTTGAGCAAAAATGCTAAAATTGAAAAAACTTGCTAAAATTGCAAAAAAAAAAAACCGCCAACATTAAAAAATTTCCGAAATTTAAGTAAATCACTACAAATTTCAAAAAATCGCCAAATGTTTAAAAAGTCATTAAAATTTAAAAAATCGCAAAAATAAAATAAAGAAAAACCAAAATTTGAAAAAAATCTTCAAAAATTGGAATCAAGAAATCGTCAAAATTCAATAAAAAATCTAAAACTTAAAAAAATCGCCAAAGAATAAAATAAAATTAAAAAACTTAAAAAATTGTCAAAAAATGAAATATATCTAAAAATTTTAAAAAATGTCTTAATTGAAACAGTCGTTAAAATTTAAAAAAAAGTTCGCCAAAGTTTAAAAACTAGTTAATATTTAAAATAAAAAATTAACACTCGAAAAATCATTCCATCATTGAAAAATCACTTAAATTAAAAAAAAAAAAAATCATTTAAAACAAATCGCTAAAATTATAAAAAAATCGCCAATTTTGGATAAGTTTTTATTAAAAAAGTTTGCGATTTCTTCAACATAATAGATTTTTTTAAATTTTGGGAATTTTTAGAATTTTGGGATTTTGTCAATTTATTATTATTATGGGTTAAAAAACTGGAAATTTTGTGTGAAATTAATTCATATTTTAATTAAACATTTAATAGATATTGTAAAACTTTCAATTGAAAATGTGATTAAATTGCAAGTAAGTTTAATTGAAATTTTATTGACAATAATTGTTTGTGTATAAGTAAAAGTTGTTTGTATACTCTATTTAATATAAAATATATAAAAAGTTTTAAATTAAATTTTTTCTTGAGACAGAAATTTAAACAAAAAATGTAAAAAAAATGTAAAAATTTAACCTCAAAAAGGTCCTTCTTAAATGAGAGAAGTAAAAAAACACAAATCTTAACATACCAGTTGCGAAACATAGGTGAAAATGAATAAAAAATTAGTTTGAAAGGCTAATTCTGGATTACGTACAGCTTTAGTATCGTAAATGTATGCAACTTTGTCTTATCTATAATGGAATTGTTTAAATAATTTCTCTGCTATTTTTTTTTGTTTTAAGTTTAAATCTCTACTCTTTATGCTTTGTTGCCTTTGAAGCTTTTAAGGGTTAACCTCGAGTGCATGTAGTATATGTGAACACTAACAAATATGACATCTAACAGACAAGAGCTTATTTTTTTTTTTTTGTTTTCTCTTAAGTAAACAACAGCATAAAACAACTGACACAAGGAAATTGAAAACAAAAAACCCTTGAAAAAGTAAATAAATATATAAATAGAAAATTCATTTCCAATTTCGATTATATTTTTAATAACGTGTTGAAAACAACAAACACTGGTGACCATGAACAAAAAACCTATTTTTGTTGTTTATTTTCTTCCTTTTTAGTGTACTTATTGTGTGATATTGAAAATATCCTATTTTTTGCATTCCTTGGTTGTATTGTACAAGTGGTCTTGTTGCTGTTGTATTATGATTTCTAAATCAATATGGCGTAAAAACGTGCCCAACAAAGTCAGACGCATTGCATCGTCTGGCTAGTCTTTGTTGTCTTACTTGTTCATGCAATCTATTGTATATTTTTCTGTGTTTTATTTTTTTCAATAGTGGAGATTCTATAATATTTCACTTTTCCAAATTCATCTGTGCCTAGTGAAATTATAGTTTTCATTCGGGTTAAAGGATTCGTTTCTTACATTCAAGTTTTTTTTATTCATTTTACTTGTAGGAATTTAAAACGTGACTTTTGTATTATGGACTTTTTGATATTAAATATTACAAAGGATAATGATTTTTTATAAGAAACTTCAGTTTTTTTAAATCAATTTATAATAAGTTCGTTTGGATGTTATATAGGCATCATTAAATTTTAAAATCAATAGATTTCTATAAACTAATACACAAAGTGAAAAAGTTAGCTATTTGTCAACTAAAATTCGGCTCCTACGACTCAAATTCGGTTATTACGAATTTCAGACTGTTGGAACAACTTTACATTAGTTTTCATAACAAAGTTCGGTTAATTCAACTGAAGTTAAGTTGCAACACTTACAATATTCAGAAATCATATATTCAGAATTTTCAGAACCTGAAGTTCATATAAATGCATGTTTTTTCATTATATTTTCAAATCAGAGAATTCGTTTATTTTGCTATAAATGCATATCACTGTGCAACAAGAAAAAACATCTCGTACCATTCCAACGCAAAATGAAAGTAGACCATTTGCTCTGGTTTTGTTTTTATAGGCCCTTGAAGTTGACTGGGGTAAAAATAAAATGCAATAACGACGAAAGCGAGGATGCTCATTTTCACATAGACTGTTTGGTAGCTTCTTTATTAGTGTGGTGTTCAAAATGAGCTAAATCGGTCCAGCGCTTCAAAAGTTATAAGTGAAAATGTAAGGCTGCCTCAAAATGTTTCATACAAGTTGGCGAATTTTACTAAATTGCGTGTCTTGTCCATTTTGTAACCAGACATATAGAGGTAAATAGTGTTGAATATTCACCTCAAGTACTTTTTTCACCAAATTTTTTTTCACCTCAAACTTTTTCCACATCGAAATTTTTTTTCACCTCAAACTTTTTTCACCTCGAAATTTTTTTTCACCTCCATTTTTGTTTACTACAAGAAAAGTTGGACATTTTGTAACCAGAGACATAGAGGTGAATAGTATTGAATATTTCACATCGAATACTTTTTTCACCAAAATTATTTTTCACCTGAAACGTTTTACACCTTGACATTTTTTACCTCAAAATTTGTCATGGAAATTGGTATTCGAGGTGAAATATTCAATATTATTCACCTATATGTCTCTGGTTACAAAATATCCAACTTTTCTTGTAGTAAACAAAAATGGAGGTGAAAAAAAATTTCGATGTGAAAAAAGTTTGAGGTGAAAAAAAATTTCGAGGTGAAAAAAGTTTGAGCTGAAAAAAAAAATTGGTGAAAAAAGTACTTGAGGTGAATATTCAACACTATATATGTCTGGTTACAAAATGGACAAGTCACGTAATTTAGTAAAATTCGCCAATTTGTATGAAACATTTTGAGGCAGCCTTACATTTTTATTCATAACTTTTGAAGTGCTAGACCGATTTAGCTCATTTTGAACACCACACTTCTAAAGAAGCTACCAAACAGTCTGTGTGAAAATGATCATCCTCGCTTTCGTCATTATTGCATTTTATTTTACCCAATTTAACATTTATTTTTATCCATAGTAAAAAAAGAGCACAAATATGCTAAAAAAAGAGTCAACTTCAAAAGCCTATAAAAACAAAACAAGAGCAAAGATTTGAAAACCCTTTGGGGATTTTAGTCTACTAACGGTCTACTTTCATTTTCCGTTGGAATTGTCCGGGATGTTTGCCATGACCCGAAATTTGTTGCACAGTGTATTTAGCTCTTAATGCTTAATTTTATTGCATTTTTTAACTTATTATTATTAAATTTAGTTTTAAAGACGATATGACCACGTTTATGAAAATTGAGAGAAAAAATTTACGCTCGAAAAGGAAATGTTTTAAAACTGATAACGTTTCCTAAACTACGTGAGATAGACAACATTTTTTCAATTGAGGAAAACTTATCTCTAAACAACAGGTTTTCAACAATTCATTAAATTTCTAGCCAGTTTCGATATTAAACTTCTTACATATATTTAATTTAAAATTAAAAGCCAAATTTTTAAAGTCACCCCCAATCTGTTGGGCGAATGAGAATTATGCTTACGTTATTATTGTCATTCATATTTAATAAATTCTGTCCGTCATCAGTTAATATGATAACATGAACTTCCATAATAATTTGCAAAATTAACCAGCAAATGTATCATACATAATATTCCATCAATTATGCGGTGTTGACAATTTAATGAACAAGCATACATTTACTTAAATATGTACACAAATACACAGAAAAAAATTAAAATCAAGTTTCAATTAAAATATTTGTTAATAGAATTAATAGTTTAATTGAATTCGGTCCTATTAAGGAAATTGTAGTAAAAATTAAAATAATTTGTAATTACTTAACTGATTTAGTTTCACTTAAGATTTTTATCATATCTATTTAGAATTTAATTGAATATGGGCATTTCCATATAAAGTTCAACCACAACCAAAAATTAAAAGTTGACAAATAATTCCTTCTGATTTGCATAGTTAAAGAAAAATACTTAAATGTTATTAAATTAAATGACCAAGGCATATCTTAGTTGATATGAAGACAAAACGGACTGCAAAGTTTATGTTTTTGTTCAACTTTTTTAGTCAAATTTTCTTTTAAATATGTAGTTTTTTAAAGAGAGATGATGAAAGTACACTCCTATCACAAAATATTTGTTACAACAACAGTTAACCCCCCAAAAAACAAAACGGAGTAAATAAAGATCAGTAAACTGTAAATTTTTTATTTCCTTCCATTGGCATGCAAATGTCACGTTCGTCACTGCAAAAACAACATTTATTCTCTTTACTTCTGTGTTGCTGGTAGAAAGTGTTTAAAACTTTTAATTTAAATCAAATTTATTGTGACATATTTATTTAAAAAAAAAAACAACGGGACGCATCAAGTAGAGTAAATTTGTTATAAAACTTCAAACCATGTCACATCATGTCACGATTTCTTTACCTTTGAGTAGTGAAATAATGTTATTTAATATTTTACATTATTACGTAGATGACATCCTTAGCAGATTAGAGAAAGTAAAACGAATGACGATATAGAAAGCAATTAAAAGCAGACCCACTTAAATCACAAATAAAATTTCATATATTCTACTAATAACATAGGCCAACAAATCCAAAAAAGTCTAAGTCCTGGGATAACAGTATGTGCGCTGAATCTGAATCTAACCTTAGAATTTTTCCATCCCATTTTTGACCTAAAGTTTTAAAAGCCCATGTTTTCGCTTCATTCGGGACAATATAATATCGCGACTAAAGCTTTATTTTCAAAACGGTTTATGTCATCTGAAAGTCATATCTGTTAGGATTCAGCGAACATCAACATTTAGTATAAAGGTTATAAAACTTGTTGGTATGTGTAATTAATTTAATTTGCATGCTATTGATTGTAATACTCAAAAATTTATAATATTTTTTAACTTTATAAATATAAAAAAAATTCTTTGAATAATTACTAAGATTTACCTAAAAGGAAAATAATGTTACATCACGCTACGTAACACCACGTTCCAAACTATGTGTTGTAAATAAAAAAAATTAAAAAGGTTCAGCAAACTGTAAAACAAACTTCAAAAATTCCAAATCAAATTTTATCAAAAACATCCGGCACAATTCGCGGAGAGTTCTGCGTTTTTGTAAAAGACGAAAACAGAACTTTTATTTTTGTTGCATCACGTCGCCCTCTTTAATTGACTATATTTTAGGGCTATGCAGTTCAATTGATTTCTTATTTTTACTAAATATAAAGCTTCTTACGTTGTACACAAAAATACGCTTTTCACCTCATTGAATCGTACTACTGCAACGCATGTGAATATGGAAATGCTCATATTGTTTTCAATTTCAAAATTTCCAAAAAAAAATGGCCCTAAATCGCAAAAAACGTAAAATAAAAGGGGGGAAAATTATAGACATTTCTAAAACTAAAAACGTTAATCGTTAATCAATGTTGGCAATTTTTTGGTTAAATGATTATTTCAAATTTTGTAATTTTCTTTAATTTGTTTTACATGAAAAATCTTAAATACACAGAAAAAATTATAAACCTAAAATATCTAATTAAAGATTTAATTTGAATTAAATTTATTTCTAAACAAATATTTAATTGAATCAATTAATATTTTAATTGATTTTTAAATATATAAATACATTTTTTATTTTAGACGTAATTCTCAAATTATTTTTTCATGCACTGTATGCTAAATAGAAAATGTTTAGTATAAAATACCAAATAAAGGGTCCGCCATCTAACGTTTTTTTTCAGCTAGTGCTTATTTCGTGAATGGTAACACTTAGCTCATGTCTGATTTGACAGATAATAAGTTTTATTCTTCCGCTGAACGAATATGGTCCGTATGTTCGTTATCTTGTGAAAAAAGTGAAAGAAACTGGCATCCTCATCGATAAACCAAAGCGTGAAAAGCCAAAAACAGTGCGTACACCCGAGAATATTGCTGCTGTGGCAGAAAGTGTGCGTGAAGCGCCATCAACATCAATTCGCCGTCGTTCTCAACAATTGAAAATTTCGGAGACATCATTTTGCATAAAGACCTTGGTATGACGCCATACAAAGTCCAATTGGTTCAGGAGTTCAAAAAAAAAAAAGTTATTTGGCGGACCCTTTACATTTGAAAATTACAAACAAAACAAGCACACACACAAACATACAAACAGACGCAGTATTAACAAAAACACATTTTTTTTGAGTATCATATTTTTTTTTTGTTGTAGAAGTTATTTATAACTTTTTTTCTTTTTAATTTTCAATAGAACTTTAATTTGATATTATCATTGCCGTGTAGGTACAAAATCAATTAAAATATTAATTGATTTAATAAATTTTTTTAATTGAAACCCGGTTTTAGTTTTTTCTGTGTATGAACTAAAAATTAAAAAATATTGCACTTACATTATTATCAATTATTTTCATGTTTTTAAACAATTTTAATTAAAAAAGTTAAAGTTCATTTTAAGTCTAATATACTCTCTGCATACGTTATACACAATATTGCATATAAAAATTGAGAGAATACTTAAAAAGGCTTGAGTAGATTGGATCCTTTTTATAAAATATTATTAAAAGAAATTTTTTTACAAAAAATAAGAAAAATTCTATAAAAGTATGCAAAATAAGTGAAAATATGTAATAAAAATATGCATTTTAAACGAAATAAGTAAAAATATGAATTTCAAGCGAAATATGCATTTATAGCAAAATATGCAAAAATATGCACTAACAAATCGTTGCTATTTTAACGCAAACTCTTTGATTCGCAAAGATATTTTGTTGACCCTGTTCTCAGACTCAAAGAAAAAGTATACATTTGCATGAACTTCCGGTCCCTGATTATCATTATGGGTTACAAAAACGGTTACACAATTGCATCAAATTTATTTGTGTGCATCAAATTCATTTTCAATTAAACATTTAATAGATATTAAGTAATAAACTTTCAATTGAAGGTGGAATTGACATCAAGCATAAATTTAATTGAAATTATATTGACAATAATTTTTTCTGTGTATGTCATTTCATCTTCTTCCTCCCACTTACTAATTTTCAACAATATCAATGTTTGCGGTTTATAATTACATTCAAATAACACAAATATGTTGTCATAATTTCACAGGCAAATATTTAATTACAATTTAAATTAAAATGTGGTTATCACAAGTGATAATTTAAAAAATTAATTATTATGTTTTTAATTAAAATAGCAAAAAAATGTTTTTAAAGTAATTAAATTCGTATGAATTATTGAAAAAAATAAGTATGCGGAAAATATCTAAAATAAAATATAATATTTTATTAATTTTCGTTATCTAAAGATTATATTTTTAATACCTTTACCAATTTATTACTAAATTTTCCATCTTAACTATGCTTTAATTGTTGATACTTTAAAAATCCTAAAAGTATGCAATATTTTTTTTTTTTTTACTACAGTACCCAGATTTATTTCACTCCATAAATATATTTACTGCATAATAATTTACTTTCTTATGGAAATTTTTTTTAAAAATTTTCTTTATCTCGAAAAAATTCCAAAAATAAATTTGCAAAGATCAACAGAAAAGAAATTCAATTTAATGCAGACAGTCAGTCATTTATTCATACTGCATGTATAAATGAAATAAAAAAACCTACACACACACATATTCAAACTTATTCATGCATATCAATGTACATATGTACTTATACACAGATAGGCAAAGCAAATTAATTTAACATTTGTCTTGTTAAAAAGAACATCATCGTCAGTTAGTATAACATCACATATGCCGTTATTACCCTTAGCCATATGCACACACACACACATACAGATGAAAAAAAATAAAGCTAGACCATAATATAAGAGTCTTATACAACAACTTTGAATTTCTTACCAAAAAAAAATAGGAAAAAATATAAAAATAAAGTATAAAACATTATTCTGTATGCATTTGAGATTTATTTATGCTGCATGGTTTGTTTTAAGAGTTCTTAACCACACACATAGAAACTAACACACATGCATATGTTAAATGAATACTTTCTTAGACAACCAGACAACAGGTGGCTTATAACGAACAATATACATTGATATGTAGGGTTTTTGATAATTTTAGAGTCTAGGTCATATACATAGTTTAATGACGCATCTTAGATCGGCTGCATATTATTCAACCAAACTTTAAAGATATATGGAACAATGCTATATTAATAATTTATTTAATTTTTCTAAAGCGCCCTCTAGTCTAAATTTTGACGGTACACTCAAAAAAATAAGTTAGTAGAAAAGTTAGTAAAACGTCTTGTAAATCAGGTATACCATTTTTTAGCAAAATTTTTTGCTAAAATCGTGTTTTCAGCTAAAATTTTTGTTATACTTATTCAGCACTTAACTGTTTTATACTAATGCTTTACTAATATTATACTGTTTTACTAATTAATTTTGCTAAAAAAAAATTGTGCTGATAATAGTGTGGACGACAACCAGATTGAAAGATATACGCAGAATGAAGCAAATGTCGCGGCATGTCAAGATGTAGTAGAGAAGAGGAAAATGATACTAAAAAGTACAACTCTAATAAGACATATAAAAAAATCAACCATGGAAGACTTTTGTATTTGTTTTTCATACATAAAACAAAATTGAGGATTAAAACAACTTAAATTTTGCGTTGTCACCGGCTTGTGAAAATAATTGTCTATTAATTAAATAAAAGAAAAAATAAAATATTTAAATTTAATATGTATTTCTAAACTCAATGTTTATAGATTAATAATCTAGTGTGGTCAAATTGCAAACAAACATATACAGACATGTAGACAGAGTAAAGCGAAAGACAAAGACATAGATTTTTATGGTTCCTTTTTCGTATTGCAAAAAAAGGCTTGTTTTTTTTCGTTTCGTTTGTTTTTGCTTATTTTTTCGTTTCGTTTCTATAATTATCTTCGGCAGTTGCGTCCTTTAAAAGATAGCATTATTTAGACAACCATTGATGTAAGTAGTTGAAAGAAAATTTTTGTTGTGTTATATATATTTATTTCTATATATTTTCAGATATTAAATTAATTCATGTCGTCAAAGTGGGGAAATGAAAATTTTTATATTTCGTAATTATTGTAAGTTATTTTTAAAAGAATCACAAAAATATGTTTTATGATTTTCAGCAAATAAATTAACTAAATTACAATTGTTCAACAAATTGTTTGCGTTTTTTTTCAGTCTACTAAAATTCAGCAAAAAAATTTATTAATTTTTAGCAAGGCTTTTGTATTTCTAATCTACTAAGTGTTAGCAAAACTTTTGCTGAATCTACTAATTTTGTTGCTAAAAATCAGCTCGCTGTTTTTCAGCCAAAGATTTTGCTGACATTAGCAATTTTTTTGCAAGCACCCTCCTGACTAACATTTTGCTGACTCAGCAAAAATTTTTGCTGACTTTATAAACTTTTTTTCTGAGTGTATATAAATGCTAAACGATCATAGATATTTTAAAAATTTAAATGTTGTATAATTTTATGGACAAATTTTGACAAATATTAGACTGTGCCAAATAAAGCGACTATTTTTTTAGGTCCTATATGAAAATTATGTTATCGGTCACAAAAAAATAATTGTGGCAAAATTTCAGCCCTCTGCACTGATAATATTCCATACATAATATTACAAAAAACTGTCAATATAACAAACATTTGTTGTTGTTTTGACATTTTTTTCGTATTTTTAGCATGGATTATTATGAGTGTTTCTTCACTTTTTAGTAAGTGCTGGTAAAAATTAAAAATTTACATGAAAAAAAATGTTCCTGTAGTTTTTATTATAAACAATTAAATATAACAAATAAAAAAACTTGTTATCGTTTTGTAGGGAATTAAATTCTCTACAAAGACCAGCTTTCACCAAATTTAAAATATCAAATCAATTTTTTCTAAAGCTAATAAAAGTTAAATTTTTCAAAAAAAAATTTTATTTATTATGATGTGGGCAAGAATATTTAAGTTCAAGATTATTTGTTTTTTGTTAAATAATAAACCGTGCAATGTTTATTTATTAATTATAAAATTTCTTCATCCGCTAATTTAAAGGAGTCATTATCTACTGACAGATCCTTACATGTTTCATTTCGCGTCACCGAAAGTCTTCAGAGGACCAATGTAATTTATAATAAAGATCGAAAAATAAACTTTTGGTTTTAATTTTTTAAAATTTAAAAGTAAAACAAATTCTAATTTATTTTTTTTTAACTCGTATAAAACAACTTTTTGAGAAGAAAAACTTAACGAATTAATTTGTTTCGCAAACTTTGTGATCTAAGGAAATAGTTGTCATACTTCCATAAATCCCTGTATCGTATTTTAAAAGATAAAAGACAAAAGAGAAGTGGGAGCAAATTTTATAAAGATTTAATTTTGTATTTCATGGAGCCCCTTTAGCGATTGGAGTTATGTGGTAGGTATGTTCTGAGAAAATGTTCAATGGGGTTCAAAAAATAATCGGCTGTACATTCGACTTGTCTAGGGGCACCCTTGAGGCAGTAAGAGCGGTGGGATTTGTCATTTTGTATGGCAACCGCCTTAGGGAGTGGAGTTAGTGGTATATATATTCTGAAAAAAATTGGGATAGTTAGAGCAGTGGGAGAAAATTTTATAAAAATGTAAATTTTTTGATGGTAGCACCAGCGTTGTCAGAAACGACAAACGTGGCGAATTAGTGTCGGTTATACATTCGACTTTTCTAGGTCACCCTTGAGGCAGTAAAAGCGGTGGTGTTTGTCATTTTGTATAGCAGCCGCCTTAGGTAGTGGGGGTATATATTTTCTGATAAAATGTTAGGATTGAAAAATAAATGGGCGATTGGAGATATGTGGTAGGTATGTTCTGAGAAAATATTCAGTGGGGTTCAAAAAATAATCGGTACATTTGAATTGTCTAGGGGCACCCTTGAGGCAGTAAGAGCGGTGGGATTTGTCATTTTGTATGGCAACCGACTTAGGGAGTGGAGATGTGGAGATTCTGAAAAAAATGTTGGGATTGAAAAATAAATGGGCCATATTTTCACTCCGCTAGGGGCACCCTGGGGACAGTTAGAGCAGTGGGAGAAAATTTTATAAAAATTTAATGTTTTTGATGGTAGCCCCCAGGGTTGTCAACGCCTTCAGAGTTGTCAACGCCCCCAGGCCAGTTCACGCCAAAAGTGGAGAGTTTCAAACTCGTTTAGCGATTAAATATTTGAAATGGCGACGGGCGATTTTTCAAGCGAATGGCGATTTTCTAGGCAATTTTACATATAAAAAATCATTACCAAAAAACTGCAAATACTCGTATATCAACTGAATATGATTTTTCGCATAAATTATTCAAAAACTTTAAACATTTTACCAATGATGTTTAGTGTCCGACCGAACAGTTCGGCCAGAAAATGCATTTGGTCTGTATTCGGTATTTTAAAGCATTATATACAAATTTGGCGGATGGAAAATGTTTATTGGGCTGATTAGTTGCTATTTTGAGTGTCAAATTTGAAGAAAAGTCTGTAGTAAAGCAATGAATTCACTGTTCGGCCTCAGAAAGTTCGGCCTAATTGAAAATAGTTCGGCGGCCGAACTTTTAACTTTATAGCTAAACTTCGGCTTTTCTCTTAAATTTTATACACAAAATCGAATTAAATCGGCTCAACAAACATGTTTACAATACCAAAATTTGTCATCATTGCCTCTAGCTATCAAAAAACCGACAAAATATAGTTTTTTGGCCGAACTGTTCGGTCGGACACTAATGATGTTTATGAGTAGTAGTGAAATTATGAAATTATTACTATGAAAATAATTTCTTCAAAGAAAAAAATTAATAAAAATGTAAAAAGTGAAAAAAGAGATAATTACAAAAAATCTATATATTAAAAAAACTTACTATTAATAGCTACACACAGAGAAACAAAGTGACAACCGAATTGAAAAGTTTATTTTAATGGTACACACAAACAAAAATTTGGCCATTTGCAAATTAAAATTCGGTTACTACGACCGAAATCGGTTAGTACAACTGAATATTGGTTTTCACAACAAAATTCGGTTAACACAACTGAATTTTAGTTGCAACACCCAAAATATTCAGAAACCACATTGAAATACGGTTACTTTAACCGAACTTATTGGTTGTAGTCACAAAAATAATCTTTTCAATTCGTTTGGCACTTTAGTTTTCTGTGTGTAACAACTTATAAGTTCAGTTCGTTCAACGATATTTACATTAGATTTCTGAATATTTTAAGTGTTGCAACTAAAATTCAGTTGAATTAACCGAATTTCGTTGTAAAAACTAATGTTAGATTGTGAAATTCGTAACAATCGAATCGTAATAACCGAATTTCATTTGGCAAAGAGGTACAGTTTTCGCTGTGTGTTGATACTATTTTAATTTATAGTTGCTTTGTTAAATTTAGTGAAAGGTGATCTTTGTAGAGAATTTAATTCCCTAAAAAACATTACAAGTTTTTGATTGAGATAGGCGTGGTAGAGAAGATTAAGCATACTTTTCTAAAAATCATAACTACATTGTAAATTTTTTTATTGAATTAGACTGCGCAGTTTCTGGTAACACAACCTACATCAGTAATCCTTTTGGACAATACTGTAATTATTTGTCATGGTTTTTATTGTTTGATTGCATCTATATGAAATGTTTATTTATTAAATGCAATCCTGACCGTGGCTTGAACCTGCTTTCTTTGCCACATGCACTTCGCACTACACTTAGACAGAGGCTCTAACCAATTGCTCTAAGTAAGGTCGATTTTTGCTGTGGCTTAAAACCAGTTTCAATTACACGGGGTCGATTTTACATTTAATTGTAATTGCAGAAGATAGCTAAGACAAACACCACAACAATTCACAATTGTTAGAAAATCATATGTAGTTTTTTTTTGTATTTTTTAAAAAATTTTTTTTTCATCGAAATTTAATTTTTTTTGTGAGCTTGAACTGAAAATTGAAAATAGAGGGCTGTAATTTTGCCACAATTTTTTTGTTGCGGCCAACAACATAATATTCCTATGGAACCTAAAAAAAATAGTTTTTATTTGGCACAGTCTAATAATATATAACTTAAATACTTCTTTTATTTTTCTAGCTATTTGATAGAAAACATAATTTCATTCTTCATATGATTTCTTACATTTTTAACTGTAAAGGCCTCATTAGTTGTTACTTTCTGTTGCCGTTCTGTGTCGTTCTGTTCTGTAGGTAATATTTTGTAATTACTTTTTCTGTGAAAGGAATCAGCTGTTTTACAAAGTAAAAGAAAATCCAAACAAAAACATTCAAATCAGGGATGATAAATGCGATTTTAAAATAGTACCAACCTGCATATAAAATAGTACTTTTTCGGCATCTAAAGTATAAACAAAAAAATTAGATAAAAATTAACAAACAACAAGTGCATGCATAAATTTTGTTTTACCAATTTTTATCTTTGTACCCTCCAAAATGAATAATTACAAATGAAACAACAAAAATATATTAAAAAAAATATGTTAAGAGGCGAAAACAAAATTTTGAGGTGAAAAACTTTTTTGGATGTAAAAAAATAAACTGTGTGGTGAAAAACATTTTTGAAGTAACAAAACTATTTTTGAGGTGAAAAAAAATATTCTGGAGAAAAAAGAATTTGCGCTGAATTTTAAATATTATTCACCTCTTAGCGTCTGGTGGAAAAATATAACGTTATATTTTATACACCAGACACTACAATGAATTCTAATAATATACAGTGCATTATACACCAATTTGTATGGAAAATTTAGATTTACTTTCACATTGTCACTCATTACTTTTGAACCGCTGGACCGATTTTGCTCATTTTCAATACCAAACTTTTCGGATAAATGTACATAAAGCTATGTAAAAATGAGCAGTGAATACTAAGAAAATTAGCCGATATTAATATAAAAAATTATTAAAATTTTGAGATTTTTTCTTAAATTCACCAAATTTTTAATATTTTTTGAATATGCTATTAATATTTTGCTGTATTGAATTACGTTTCTCACAGATTTTTGCGAATTTAATCCTTGTGATTGGTTGCAAACAAATTTGTTCGTGAACTCATTTGATTTTAAAAACACGCTGCTAATAGTCAATTTCACATTTTTATAAGATTTTTTTAATTTAGTTTTTTGAAAATCAAAATTAGTTAATAATTATAACCCTAAGTGATTAAATTCAATAATTGGTTTAATTGATTACTAAAACTCTAATATAATCATCTGTAATCAGTCGCACTCAGTGAATTCATGTGATTGAATTCACTGCGTTTGGTTCCAAATTAATTCATTGTTCATATGGGACTGCAAATCGAATTAATAATTATTGAATTTTAAAGGGACCAAGAAATTCATACATAGAAAAATTTGTACATCTGAGGTTCAAATAGTACCATAAAAAGTACTATAGTACCAACTTTATCATACCTAATTCAAATATTGAGAAAAAGATTTTACAACAAACCAATACATACGCACTTTAGGCTGTCACTTAACGTTGAATTCTATTTTCAATAGATTTGTCCGCAACAGAACAGAACGACAAAGTGAAAACTAACTACACATATAGACTTTCAATTGAACAGAAACAAAACAGCTGATTCGTAACAGAACAGAACGTACAAACTAATTCTGCCTTAACTGTTTTCTCGTAGTCGGTATCAATATTTTAAAAATAGCCCTCGTCTAAGTCTAAAAAATGTTGTATTTTAAAAACTACAACTTAACGCAATAGTTATATATGAATGTATAGTTAAAAACAATTGTAGTCATGTTTTCACTAGTAGTTGCTGGAACATTCATGCATTTTTGAGGTTTTTAAATTGTCTACTATTTTCATATGCATACAGTAAAACGTTTCATAATAAGACATTTGTTTTTTAGTTGAATTGTACTTCATAACAGAAGTTAAATTATTAAGAGAAATATTATGGAGGTGAAAAGCGTTTTTTTTCTTTGAGAAAACAATGTTTGTGGTGAAATAACTTTTTTGTGGTGAAAAATAATCTTTTTAAACCCCATTTATCCCTTTGAGACCCTAACTTACGATTGTGGCTTTGATGCGTTCTATTAAAACTGCGAATAATTCCAATAGTAATAGATTTAATGAGATGAAAAAAGTACGATTATATTTTTTACTAAATTATAGTTCATAAAACATGAATAACTATAGGGAAAGTGTAATACTTTTTTATTTATTTTACGTTAAACACGAAAAATCAAGAGCTTTTCGCATGTAACTTGAGTCTCAAAGGGTTATACCAAGATTTTATTAAATATTCAAAAACTATATCTTCAGTGAATAAACCCGTACCTCGAGAAACACATATTTAAAATTTCGGAATTTTTAGCAATAAGAGTTTTCACAGGACGTTAAGGGGAGACTTCCCCTTTTGTCCCTTCCTTAAAAATTCTTAAAAGGCCAGTTTCTGTGAACTTCACACCTACACCCGAACTTCAAAGTTCTTATCTCCGTTTTCAAAATGTCACCTTACTAGCCAAAGGTGGTTGGGCAAGCGACCAATTAGAAGTGTTTCCATTTTTTGCCCCTTCCGGTAGGTATTTTCAAAAATCCCATCTTAGTGGATTTTTACTCGGGATAAAGAACCCACATACCAAATTGCAAGATAACAGGTTTAGCCGACAAGGAGGTGAAATGTCCCCATTTCCTCTTTAATCCTTTTTAATTTTCTAACAAATGGTGTTTGGCAGGACATCAAAGATTAGACTTTTCCCATTTTCCCAATACCGAAGGAATTTCTCAAAATCTTGTCTAAGAGTATGTGTAGGCTGGAATAGGAATACACATATCAGATTTAAATTCTTTCTGTAATAGTCTGAACACTCAAAAGATTTTCTTTTATACACGCAGAAAAAAACTGGGGTAATATTATCAAGTGCTTAATAATAATTATGCAACGATATAAGTTTCAAGTTATTTTTACAAATCTCTTGTAAAATATATGAATTTTTCTTAGAAAGTTTTTACTAGGCTTGTATATATAGTAGGACTTTGTAAAACTAACTTGAAACTTATGTATTTGTATAATTACTAAGCACTTCGATAATATTCCCCCATTCTTTTTTTTTTTTTTTTTTTTTGCTTGTACTTTTTGACAGACACAGAATTTTATCCCACTTTTCATTATGCTTGCGTGAAGTAAAGTATGAACACTTGTGTGATGTGGGCTTCAGCGGACGTCTACGCTGAAAAAGAAACCTGGATAAAAACTATGTATAATTTTTAAGACAATGAAATGACACTTAAATCATTGTCGTTTCAACAACGTTAATACAAAAAGTTCTGTTGTTTCGGCTGTAACTCATGAGATGAATAAATAAAAAGAGTTTCATCTTCAAAACGATAATGATTTAGGTGTCATTTCATTATCGTGTGTCGTTAAAAAGATACGTAATTGATACCCTGTACGCCTTAATTAAACTTCCAAGCTCTAGCGGGTTGGGCTGTGAGATATTGGGTCAGTCAGTGAGTGAGTGAGTAAAGTTTTTGTTTAATATACAAGGGAATATTCTCTACACTTGGTATTTGGGCTATATACAAAAAACTAAATAAAATATTCCAAATCCAAATACATCAGCTTATACGCCAACTAATTGGAAATTGTTTGGCTATAGATCAGTTTCTTGTGGCTACTAATTAAAAAAATTTATATAAAGTGGAACCGAAATAAAAAAAAAACTTTCTAAAGTAGGATCGACAAAATTTTTTATTTAAATTAAAATTTATTTTATCCCAAACAAAAAAGTTTTGGACATAGTTAGATATCATTTTACACAATTGTTTATAAAGATATTTTGCAAAATATATATTCATACAAAATTATATGGAATTATATCTTAAATATATAATTACATATTTTTTTTATATTACATTTCATATAGTGCAATATGTAAAAATATCTAATTACATATCGAACTATGATTACACTCGTATGTGTCACATTTAAATGCATATATTTGTATACAATTGGATCTAATTGCATCACATTATATATAACTTAATACATTTGGCTGAGGGCAAAATTCAGAAACAAATGATCAAACTATATCTCATTTTATCAAATTAGGTCGAATTGTATCAAATAATGTCTACACCCATAGAGAAAGTTTGTTGAAAATTTAGTAAAGCCGTTAGTAACTAATACAACGTTGCAAGTATTAAACAATTTTTTAGTTCAAATGGAAATTTTAGTTAAAAATTTTGTTATTTTTACTTGAAGAAATATTTAATTTTAAACAATTTTTTTTTTTATAAATTTAATAATCAAAATTTTTATAATCAAAACCAGCAGAAGCAGCTGTAATGCAATGTTTGCGTTTCAGTATTCGTGGATTTTTTTTATATTTTTTCAGCATAAAATAGTCAAGTGGAGTTAACACGTCGTATTAGAAAAATATTTAGAAACATTTATGCAAATGTTTTTTTATTAAGTTAAAATATTGCTGTACCTCAAGTCCAAAAATCTAATATGATATTGTCGTATTCGATTTGAGTTGTTGCTTTTCAAAAAGTTTGATCATTTTCATGATATTTAGACAATAAAATTGTTTCATTGGCATCACCCAAATCTTCAGTTGTCTATAGAAAAAGATAATTTGACAAGTAAACTCTATGAGAATCTTTTTGTCTGCCTAAGTGTATAAACTGCCTGATCTGGTAACCCTCATTCTGAAATCAAACTATTTGAAAAATAACAATTTTACATGTCGACATACTTTGTATAGCAGTACATGTGTGTGTGTGTGTTTGTTGTATTACAATTGTAAAAACAATATATATCCCAACAAACTGTGTTTGTTGAGAAGAGCCGTGGTATGCTAATTATTCAAAAATGTTTTAATTTTTGTATTAAAAATACAAACATTTTTTTTCGGACTTTCTATATTTGCATATTTTTAATTGGAATACAAGTCCAAAAATCTAATATGATATTGTCATATATTTGTTCTTATTTTTATATTGTTTTCACTTTTTAGATTACGCTTCAGTCTTTGATATATAGCAATCCCAAACAATGGAAATAATAAAAGACAAATAAAAGATAGATACAACTCTGTATTTTATTGTTCTTATAAATACAGAGCTGTATTTTAGTTGCCTTATTATTTATGATACAAATTTTCATGAATAGATGGCTCTTTGTTTCCATGAAAGCAACTAAAATTTAGTAATATTTATTTAGCAAATACATTCTGTTAATTTTGCTGTTTTTTTCTGCAACGCAATTTTTAACTAATTTTTACTTATTACCCCTTTCCACTATTTTTACAAACTTTTTTGTATGAGTGTAATTGTATCAGATTAGCCCTAATATGATATAATGTGTTCTCTTTTTTCGGATACTATTATATATAATATGAAAATTCGCTTAATATTTTTTTTTGCTTTTGAATTTTGGTTATTAAAATGTTTTATTTAGTCCCAAAAATAAGAACTTCTGCATCATTCGTTTTGTCAAGTTGGCTACAGTAATAATTTAGTGGCCATACGAATTTTTTGGCTCAAGGCGGAGTTTTATCACTTTTTCTATATTTTAACACGGTTATATCTCGGTATACCGTACGGAATATCTCTTTTCTGAAGCAAAGTTGTAGATATTGAATAGGAGAAAAAAATGCGGAGCAATCCCACCCGAAAAAGTGCATCCGGTGCATTCTTCCCCATTTTTCACCTTTTTTGCTCAATAAATAACTGGATTACAAATCCACAAATATGATGTGTTCTTTCTTTATAAACTTTATTTTGCATCAAAATAAAAATACCGATTTTTTTTTTATTTTCTTTTTTTATATTTTTGTAAATTGAAAATAACATAAAAATAATCTCGATGTATATAAAAACAAACAACTAAAAAAACTTTATATACGTCTTTCGTTGGGAAGCTAAAAATCAATACTTGGCCCCTTGTTTTATTTTCTATACAACACATCCCTCCAAGAAGGCCTTCCTTGTGAGCCTCAGGTAACATTCTTCATAGTAATCAAACACATGTCTAGGATTTTTTCCTAACAAGCATTATGACGTTACTAAACTTGGAAGACCAAAAATGTTCTATTTATGTTCTATTTACTCTAGCTCAATTAATATTAGCTATGTTGATACTAGTATTTCGATCTGGCTAAAGATCTCATCAGAGCCAACAACTTTGAGTTTACAAAAGTCAACTGAAAATGATACTTCAAATCAAATCATATCTGAAAATACTACTTCAAATCAACTAGCATAACAAAAATTTCTTTCAGCGTAGTTTTCAATGAAAAATATTAAAGTTTTTACTGTATTTTATACAATCATATACAAATATTTATGTGCACTACAAGAATTATGTGTATGATATTAATGAATATTTATGTTAAATCGATGAATTTTCTATGAAATTCGCCCAATGAAACTTTTCATTAAATTAATCCAATTTTTTATAAAATGTTTTTTAAAAAAAGTTAATTTTGTTTTAAGTTTCATATATTTAATAAAAAAAAAGGATTCCTTACAACAACTTCAACAACTTCCCTACCCAGCAAAAAATAACCTGGATTTGGTAAGCACTAACTACATTTTATGTACTTCACCGCCTTGCATACTATAAAGCAAATAGGGAAGGCATTCTGTAGTGCTTCCCATAATGCCTTCTTTGAAGCAGTGAATAATGCTTACAATGAAGCAATAAAGAATGCATATCATGAAGCATTAATGTTGTCAACATACAAAAAAATCGCTTATTATTGCCTTAGAAGGCATGAATTTATTGCTTCTAAGAGCACATGAAAGAAGCGCTTTTCACCTGTTTAAAAGAGACATACCAAGTGGGGCATCGCCAACAAAAATCATGCCTTCTAGATATGCTTTGGAAGCGCTTCATAATCAAATAATGTCTTCCGGAAGCGATTCTGGGTAAGCACTATATTTTCTTTCATAAAATTTATAAAGCTTTTGAATAATAGATAAGAAATTGTTCGTTCATTTTATAGAGACAAGTTTTATTAAATTACCAAAAAATGTTCATTCAATTCTTTGACCAAAAATTTTGTCTGTGTATATGAATTTGCATTTGTAGTAAAATGAAATTCCTGTGTGTATGTTAGAAAAATATTATTGCCTTTAGTAGTTAAGCTACAAATATTTTTTGTGTACATTTTTCTTTTTTTTTTTGGCAAATTTCCTTTGAAATATAAACAATTTTTGAATACCAAAAGCTTGGCAAGAAATAAGTAATATTTTAAATGAAAAAGTGAACTTTTTAAAGTGATACATGCTCTAAAATAAAAGAAAAAGTCAAAAGCGGTAAAAATTTAAGACATTTAAAATTTTCAAGAAAAACGTTTAATAACACAGTACAACATTTTTCAGCTGATTGACTCGAGACTCAATTCTGATAATTTTTTGTGAAAGTAGCCCCAAAAATAAGAATTTCTGCAGCATTCGTTTGGTGAAGTTACAGCAAATAAAATTTCAATAATTTTTTGAATTTAGTAAGTATCGTATAGGGGAATTTGTCATGTTTTAGGCTCTTTTGTTTGACATAACTCGAGAACTACTAGTCGAGTTTTACTGAAACAAATTAAGAAAAATCAAGAATTACAATTACTTACATCTGTTCATATAACGTCTCGCTACATAAGCAACAGTTTCGCAGTTATAAATAAATGCATGAAGAAAATAAATATTTTTTGCCTAAAAAATTAAAAAAATTTTTTTAATTCATAAAAAATCCAAAACAGTAAAAAGTCTCAAGTCCTACTACTTTCACGTAAAGTCACATAACCTATGAACAAAAGGAGACATAAATCATGGAAATCGATGAACGCGTTTCGCTTTTATTCACAATTAAGTGAAGGTATGAATTTCAAAAATTTGCTCGAGATAAGCACAAAATTGTTTGGAAAAAACATTGATGACTTTTTTTATGATTCTCAGAATTAAAAAAAAGTAATAAACAAATGGTTATTTGATTTTTATGATTGCGGTAGCAAAGTAATAAGCGCTAATAAATGTGCGTGGACAATTAAAAGGAAAAAAGGAAAGTGCACTTTTTTAATTATATGGGTTTTTCCGTTAGTTACCTGCATGATTTTTTTACAGAAATTGCAACCACATTTATGAGTGCTCATGTTTTGGAACGTTTCGAAATATGCGCCCATTCATAAGTACTTGTCAGTAAAATATTGAAAAATACTTTGTATTTATAGGTGTTCATTGATCGATTTTTGTCATTCAACAAGTGCCGACGAACGCGAAAAGTACAAGCGATTTTTCTCCTGGGTTTTAAAATTGAATAACAACAAAACATATAATATAATATATTTCAATATGGAAAATAACAAGTGCCCAAAATCGGATGATTTCGGTTACGTTTGTGGTCATATCGTCCCAAAAATATACCAAAAGTATCGAAAAAAGTTGTTTACTGAGGAATTTAAAACAGCGTATTGTCATTATTTTGATGAAGCAGATTTAAGTGGTGCTCGAGAAACAATTAAAATTACGTAATGAACCTTTGATAAAGGGTCTAGATGATATTTTGTTGCCATCGCTCCACAAGAAATTAGGAATAGCTGGGAAATTCGTCGAAGTGGTAGTCAATGATATTGATGACGCCTATGACAGTTTGAAATCCGTCTTTCCAAAACTCAGTAAGCTAAAATTAGAAAAGGTACGTATCGTTGTCTGTATTTAAATATTGTCATATCTAAATTTGTTCACTTCGATATATACGCATTACCAATAATTTTTTCGTAAATGTTTTTTTTTTATATTTCAAACAGGTTCTCTCAATGGACCGGATATACGAAAATTAATGAAAAGCGAATCTTTCACAAATATGTTTTCGAACCATTATAATTACCTATGTGCATGGGACGCATTGAAACAAGTCTTCGAAGGAGTTTTAGGAAAGATCCGTGTACAGCGAGATGACATACAGACACGAGTGGACAACTTGATGTATTATTTTGAAAAAATCAATGCATCCATGACGTTAAAATTACATTTCATGCATTTCCACCTTGATACCTTTTTGGTACAATTACCTCAGGAATCATACGAACAAGGAGAGAGGTTCCACCAGGTGACCATACCAATGGAAAAGCGATTCAAAGGCAAAAAATTGGACACATTGCTTGCGGAGGTTTGTTGGTGGAGTTCTAAAATTATGCAGTTTGAAGATGAAAGCACCGAAGATGAAGATGACACTGAAATTGGTGGACACACTGAACAAAACATGCCCTTGAATATTATGACTAATTCGGATGATGATGCAGACTCAGAACATGAATATGAACAACCTACGAAGAAAACAAGGTCATCAGAACCACAAGCGTCAACTTCAACGAGGATGGATTGTGACAATAATTGAAAATGTTCTAAATTTTGTTTCCATGCATATATAACATATAAAAATCTCATATTTTCTGTGTAAGAATAGCTGTAATATGAATCGGAATGTTTATTTTCATGCAAAATAAAGTTTATAAAGAAAAAAAACAGCATATTTGTGGATTTGTATATATATAAATATATACCTGATTCAGTACGTACGAAACGTTCCAAAACATGAGCACTAGTAAATATGGGTGGAATTTCTGTAAAAAAATCATACAGGTATGATTATGATTTGCTACCGCAATCATAAAAATCAAATAACCATTTGTCTATTACTTTTTTTTTTAATTCTGAGAATCATAAAAAAGTCATCAATGTTTTTTCCAAAGAATTTTGTGCATATCTCGAGCAAATTTTTGAAATTCATACCTTCACTTAATTGTGAATAAAAGCGAAACGCGTTCATGCATGATTTATGTCTCATTTTGTTCATAGGTTATGTGACTTTACGTGAAAGTAGTAGGACTTGAGACTTTTTACTGTTTTGGATTTTTTATGAATTAAAAAAAAATTTTTAATTTTTTAGGTAAAAAATATTTTTTTTCTTCATACATTTATTTATAACAGCGAAACTGTTGCTTATGTGGCGAAACGTTATATGAACTGATGAAAGTAATTGTAATTCTTGATTTTTCTTAATTTGTTTCAGTAAAATTCGACTAGTAGTTCTCGAGTTATGTCAAACAAAAGAGCCTAAAACGTAACAAATTCCCCTATACGATACTTGCTAACTTCAAAAAATTATTGAAATTTTATTTGCTGTAACTTGACCAAACGAATGATGCAGAAATTCTTATTTTTGGGGTTACTTTCACGAAAAGTTATCAGAATTGAGTTCCGAAATCATGTGTTGTACTGTGTAATTTAAAAATATTTTCCCAAGAGAAAATCAAAGGATTTTAAGGTTTCCTATATGAGGTAACAAAAAACCCTCTGGAAGTAAAAGAATTGTCTGTGTTCTAAAAATCTACGAATTTTAGTTAAATAAAAATGTATCAGAATTATAAAAAATATGTTGACAAAGTCAACTAAAAATTTTATTCTGGACTACTGCTGCAATCGAACAACATTTTTCAATTTAAGCTCGATTATATTTATTGTGTCTAATTAACAAAATTATTAAACATTTCAGCTATTTGTAAAATATTATTATATATATAATTAAACCCATATTTAATTAAAATCACATAAATTATCTTAATGCGTTTTAAAAATTAGCTTTTCATTATTAAAACGAATTTCATTAATGCCACAATATAACATTTGTTTGGTAGTTCTTAAACCTTTTATGACCTTCTTTAATTTATAAAATGTTAAAATAATCAACTCCCTATTGAAACACGCACTGTGTATCAAGAGCATATTACTGAGTTTTAGCTAATTGACTAATCAGCTTCATTTCCACTAATGAGGTAACATATGTAGTAATGTTATCTGATATTGTATACGGGAAAACAAACATTGCCAAGCACAATAGAAGCGTTAACACGTATTACGTTAACTTGTTAAAGAATTTGATCTTGAAGTCATCCCCACACCCCAGCAATTCTACACCTTAAATTCACAGCAATCCATTAATCCACCCATTCATTTAAGAATGTTGATAAATAACGTATATAAAGAAGCAACAAATTTACATTCATTTAAGCACGCACAGTGGGGTATTTCAAAAAAATATTGACAATAAATATAGAACTTCTAAACTACTGATACGGTCAGTATGAATTAAAGTTGATATTAATGAAAATTATTCAAGTTCAAGGCCATACTCTATATTTGTTTATTAGGATATTGTCCTAACAAATAATCTATAGAGTTTTTGTTTTCAAATTTATTAATTGACCACTTTCAGGAATGTGTTGATAGATCTATTTCGGGAAATTTTTAGCTTCCCATCATCATAACACATTTTGAAAGAAGTGACAATACCATGCAAAACATCAAACATTCATATAACCTAGTTATCCCACTAAATGAGAATTAATATATGAGCTCGAAGGTTAATATTATCACCATTGATCAAAAATAAATTTAAAACTTGTTCGTTATGTGCAAGCTCTACCTTTGGTTGATATACAATACACGCGTTTTGTTCTTATTCTCCTTTTTATTCTTACACTTGTTTTGTTTTATTTAAAAACAAGATGTAAAGGGGAAGTTAACTAAGACTGTACTTTGTCTTTTTTACAAGTTTAATATAATTTTAATTAAAAATAAAAATTATATCAACATATGTAGAGCTTGCACATAACGAACAAGTTTTCTATTTATAATGCAACCAATGATATAGTCTGATAGAAATAATAGTAGCAATGCATATAACTTATCGCCCTTAAAAAATTTTTTTAAAAGGGACTGTATGCTTAAAAATTTACTCTTTTATCTAAACACATTTTGCTTCGGCACATCAACACTTTTGCGCGAAATTCGGCAAAATTCACATAAATTCTACAAATTTTCCGTGCTTTAACACAAAACCTGGGGAGCATTATCAATTTTAAGAAATAAATATGTTATGGACCAAATGGAATAATTTCGTAATAAATCGTAAAAATTCAGTAAGTACAACGATATTTAAACTAGATTTCTGAATATTTTGGGTGTTGAAACTAAAATGCAGTTGCATTAACCGAACTTTGTTTGTAAAAACTAATGATAAGTTGTGTCAACCATCTTAAATTCTTAATAAATATATGTTCTCTTTAATTTATTACGTTAAATTAAAATATAATCGCAAAAACAAATTATCATTATTAAATATCACGTTAACCGCGATTTTTTATTCAAAAATTAAAGATTTTTATAAAGCACAAAATAAGAAAGCAAATGTCCATGAAAACGATAAAAAAATATTAAACAATGACATACATGCGCTAAATTTGTTTGAACTCAATAAAAATTTAAATTTTGATAATTTTTCAATTTTTTAACTTTTACTTTTGCCCCCAATGCTGAAATTTTCCACGCAACTATTGAAGCTAATTTAAAAGAGTTTACTACTTCTCAATTCGATAAGTATTATCAAGAATTTATGGTTGTTAATTTCAAAGCATAATAAAAAGTTTTTTTTGTGAATAAACCAATAAAAGTCAAAACAACAAATATAAATATGAATTTTTAAATTTTAATAACTTTTAAAGTAGAGGAGATAATATATCACTATACACATGTTTTTTTTCTTTATGTTACAACTTACATTGCTCCAGTGTAAAAATCTTAGAAATCAGTCCATATTTATAAAATTACACGCCCCAAATGATGTAAGCACACCTTGTACTAACACAGGGTGACCCAATCATAATTTTTACATTTTTACAATATCGATTTTGATTCATACCTATCAAATCTGTAGTTAAGAAGTTCTATATATATTACCATTATTTTTTTTGAAATACCCCACTGTAGCACGTTATTTCAATAACAAAAACAGAAAAATTAGATGGAAAATATAAAAGTTATCTCATTAACGTGGATATGTAAGTTTTTTTTTTTTGTTAATTTTGCCGAACTTAGCAAGTTAATTTAATTCAAAGTAAACAGTAACTTTAGCAGTATGTTTATTCAACAGTCATATGTTATCAGTAGCATACTTTTAGGCTACTAAATAATTTAATTGTATGGCATAGTTTAAGTTGCTTTAACAAAAAAAAATAGTAAAATAATTTAAACTTTTATTATTTTTTCATGTTAAAGTTCTCATATTTACTTAACATTTACATGTTTACAGTTTTTTGTGTTTGATTTCGATTTTTTTTGTTACTTTCAAACATATGTTAAATTTCCCACATTCAGGCACGTAGCTAGGAATTTATTTTAGGGAAGGGGTGCTTTTTTTTTGAATTTTTATTTAACTTGTCTTTTTTTTATTGTAACCCAGGAAAATTTATACAGTTATGTTAACACAGTAACTTTCGACTCCGAATAAATTAAAGATTTATCACCGTCCAAAACATTTTTATTCAAATTTATATTCAAGAATTTAAAAGTTTAAGATTTTGCAGAACATTAAAATACAAATCTTCTATATAAACTGTCTAACACTAACAAGGAAGCTTTTCCGATGGGTTTCCTTTTAACTTAACGGATTGGTTGTGGAAATGTGGAGTGGAAAATTAACCCATTTTTACATGAAAATATGTTTAAAGTCAAGGAAATTTAGACTTAGTTAGAAACAGCGTTAAAGTAATCGAGAAAACAACTATTGACACCATGCCGTGAACCAGGGTTGCCACCTTTTTGAATTATTTTAAATATTGGTGAAGAAATGGTTCATATCCGAATTTTTTTAAGATTGAAGGAAGCCCATCGGTATAGTTTTTGTAACATGAAACAAAAAATATAATTTCAATAACAAAATTTTCATTACAAAAATATTTTTTAAAAATAATCGGATGAAGAGAACTTGTTTAATCAAGTTGTTAATAAGATTTTCAATATTTCTTTCATTTTAAAAATTTTTCTATTTCCGAGTACATAAGTTTTCAGGCTATTCATAATCACAAAAGTTCTCGTTAGTCATACATAAGTTTTTCACTTTTTATTTGAAAATTTAAATATTTAACGCTTATTCTAAAAATTTTGTATTTTCTACCGGAAACTGTATTTGGAGAAATGTTTTTATTTCAGTTCTAAATCTGAACTATATTATATATATTTAAAATTAACTTTAATACATATTTTGGACTATTTCAAATGCTTTTCAAGCGCTTTTGTGTTTATGCTTCTTAATTACAACTTTTTCCTCAACAAATACAGTTTTCTGGAATCCATTTTCAAACTGCAGTGCGTGTTTAAAATAAACCACAAAAAAATTAAAATTATTTGATCTTTTAATTTTTTGACTTTATTAGAAAACTTATATTTTGCAACAGTTTTTTTGCCCCAATTTTATATTTATGTGTCAGCTTTTTCGTATTCTTCATAGATTATCTGGAAGCCCTAAATATTTACACATAGTTAAGCTTAAGCTGTTGTCATAAATTACCGCATTTTCACAATTCACAATTGAGTGCAACATTCAAACATGATGTTAAATGCGATCTTGTTAGCTTTTTAAATGCCGCAAGAAGCTTATCGGGAAAAATCCGAATTTATATATAAAATTTAACGTCTCTTCCAAAAAAAATTGCATTTCCTCAAAGTTTGCTTTCAATACTGGTTTTCTCTAACAGTTCCAAATTTTAGCTTTCAAATAAAACCTCTAAAAAATCTCTATAAAAAAACTGCATCAAAGATTAGGGTAGCTGTAAAACATGATCATGTCTGGCCGAAATTTGTTTAGATCTAGTCCAAAATTAAGATTGTGAAAATTTGAATCGCATTATAGCACATGTAGATCATGAATCATATCGATTTCGGAAAATTAAAAAAATTAGTTTCTGTGTACTGAGCACGAGCCGCTTCAATGGATTTTGATATATGGTGATATATGAAAAAAAAATACTAAACAATATTTTACCAGATTAGTGCTTACGCAAAGAGAATTCTTTGGACAAGTCTAAATGAAATTTTTTTCACTAAACGAATAAGTTTTCTTCAAAATGTTAATGAAAAATTTCTTAAACTCTATGAAAAAGCTCCATAGTTTTAATGAAACTATTTTCAATGAAACTTTTTCATTAGTCATATGAAATTTTTAACAAATTTTATGAAATGTTTCATTAAATTTTATGAAAAACTTCATTAATTTAATGAAAGGTTTCAATGGACGAATTTCAGTTACAATTCATTGATCTAATGCAAAAAATTCATTGATATCATACTGATAATTCTCTTAGTGTAGCGCAACCAAATTGAAATAAAAGGATTATCACAAGATATAAAAAAATAATCCGCATGTTTCATGTGTCATCGAAGTCCGATTTAACAAAACGTTGGCAATTTTAATTTTTAAACCATATTTAAAAGAATTTTGAGAGTTGCTGCCAACCTAGCACATAAAGCGTCAACATATTTTAAGACTTTTTTTTAAATCAGTTTTTTGCAAACTAGATTTTGATATTATTCCTAAATAAATAATATATTAAATTTATCAATAACATTGACATTATAAAGTTTGTCAAATATTGCGGGGAGGGCACTAGCCCCCTTGCCCTTTTTTTGTTGCGATCTGGGCAAAGGTGCCCTCCTTATCTGGAGAACAAGTGGTAGTACTGACCTCCGCGTATCTACCTGGCGATACAAAAACGGTACTGCTGAGGTCTCGGCCTTGGTGGAATATTGCCGAATGTGAAACCTTAGTTTGATACTCTGTTGTGACACCAACGCATATCAAACGACATTTGGAAGTACCAATATAAATAATCGTGGTAAGTACCTGCTCGGGTTTAGGCTTCATCTAAAGGCTTCATTAGTCTAGCGGATACGTTTCGTAAGTGGAAAAGTAAATTATGTTGAAAATATAATTTACTTTCCACAAATCCGTCACCATGTGTTTAGTATGTAAAACAGAGACATTGTGTGTAGATAGTACCTTCATACAGTCCGTTTACGAAACTAATAAACGAAGACTAATGAATCTGTTTCTGAATATAAAAAGATAATTGCCGAGAACATGTATCTTAAATATAACTTTTCCATTTCTTACTTATCCTGAGTAAAACTTATCCAATTTAACTCTCCAAAATGTAGATCCAATATTTTTTTACTTTAAGTTTAAATGAATTTCTACCATATTTTGTTTTCATTAATTTCCACAGTTCCCATGAAATGACTTACAACTTTCTCCATTAAATACTATTTATTTTTTATGTCATTTAGTCCTTCTTGTACCAAAAACTCATTTTAAACTTTTCTCATCTCATGCAGATTTTGTTTTTTGCAGTTTAAAATACAAATATACAACTCATATTCATAACTTAACATATTTTCCTTAAACTTTGCATCCCAGCAAAACCACGTATTATTAAATAATGGGTAAAGTAATGTATCGACATAGGGCTTCACCCATTACAATGCACCTTACTTCACTGATGAATTTTACAGGCGATGAGCCGAAAAGTAATGTGTGGACCTGTTATTAGTTGATTTTCATAAAAAAAATCAACCATTTTTGAAAAATTATTTAAAAAAATGTGGTCTCCCTGAGATTCGAACTTGGGGTCTTTTGAGCTATCGTCACATATAATAAAAAATTGCTTAAAATGTAAATGAATATGTGCTTCGAGTTTCCGTTTGTGATGTTAAAATATATACATTACCCTCATGCTTACAAAAAATCACAAAGTATTTTATTTAAATATAAATTTAAAAAAAAAAATATTTGAAATATTACTTTAAGTTTATTTTTCATGCAATATCTAATTGATGATCGGTAAGTCATTACTTTATGTTTCCAAATAATGTAAAAGGTACTGATGTATCAAGGAAACCCATGAGTATACAATTATTGGTAACTCATTACTTTATGTATCGTAATAATGCTGAAGGTAAGGGGTGTACATTACAAAGTTATACATTATGTAACCCATTTTCGATAACTCATTACTTTTTGTTGGAAAATAATGATACAGGTAAGGAGTATACATTACAATGTTGGTTGGTTGGTTGGTTTAAGTGGCAGCTCACCCTGCTCGTGAGCATCAAGTAGAGTCAAAAAGCGACTCCGTTTTGAAGAGACCACACTACCCGTAAGGAACTAGTATCCGGAGTACTAGACCCACCCCGTTCGGTTAAGATAACGTATGAGATCACCGAATCCCACACGTGATATTACCGAGAGGTCGTCCAGTATATGGTCGCCCAAGATCCGGAGTCGAATATTCTGCAGCGCCGGACAATCGCAGAGAAGATGCTTCACAGACTCCTCCTCGCCCGGTATGCCGCAGCTGCGACAATGCGAACCGCGTACAATCCCAAGTCTAATGTCATGCCTACCAATCAGCCAGTGACCGGTCAGAACAGCCGTCAGCCTCGAGACATCCCTCCTGCTCCTGCTCAGGAGAGAGTTTGTACGCCCTAGGTCGTAGTTGGGCCACGTAAGTCTCGCGGTCCTACAGGTATCCAAATTATGCCTCCTGTTCCCCGCCCTGCGAAAATAGTGCCGGAAAATTTCCCCCTTAACAGTCCCCAGCGGTGCAGCGACTGACACCGATGTGGAGACGTTTAAGGCAGATCCTGCCCTTGCCAATTCGTCTGCCCTTTCATTACCGTAGAGGTCTCTGTGGCCGGGGACCCAAACTAGAGTAACTTGGGATAGACAGCTTAGCCTGGACAGTTCCTCCCTGCACTGACCAACGAGAGCAGAGGATGTGACGTACGAGCTCAGGGACATTAAAGCCGCTTGGCTATCGGCGAAGATGCCCACTGTCCCTCGAGCCCCCCTTTCAGACAGGAGTCTGCAGGCTTCCCTGATAGCCAGAATTTCCGCCTGGAAAACAGTAGCGTGATCAGGTAGCCTGAAAGAACACCGCAAGTTACACTCACCCGAGAAGACCCCGGAGCCTACACCACAACTCATCTTTGAGCCGTCGGTATATACCCCGATGTCAAAACCAAAAGTTGGATCCCCCATATCCCACTCCCGCCTGGAGGGAAAGCTAACCCGAAAAGGTCGGCAGAAATCCAATCTAGGAGTAACATAGTCGGACTCAAATCCCACACGTGGGTGAAGTCCATCAAGAAGCCTAGCATGTCCATAGGTCCTGGACTTCCAGGAACCCGTTGCAGCAAGCCGCGCTGCGCTGCTAGAAGAAACCGCCATTATATGCAAATGTACAATTACAATGTACTGAATTACTTTATCGCACCCATTACCAAAGTTTTGCTGGGATGTATTTAAATAAACTATAGAGATGAAGATACCACACAATATGTTGATGATGATAGTTTCTCATTTGTTGTGGATTTTAGTTAGTACTACGATGATAATGATAATGAAAAAAAGTTTAAACATTCAAAAAATATGAAGAGACGAAAAAACTGAAAAGTTCTTTGTGCAAGTGGCAGAAAAATAATTTAATTTTAATGAAATAAATCATAGAATTGTATAATGGAATAAGTTTTTTTTTTTTGGTATCACGAGAATAATGAAGAATGCAAATATTTGAGAAAAAATATATGTAAAGTATACACTTACAGAAATTTTGATTGGCTATTGGTTAAAATGTGTATATGATGGTAATTCTGACGTGGTACAGACCTAGAGCTTGATTATTTATTTATAAATTTAGTTTGTGTTAAATTTTTTTTTAAAACTTTTTTAAAAAAATTTATTTTATGAAAATATGTCATTTTTAAAAATCGAGAAAATTTTCAGTCTGGCAGCGACCCCTAAATATTTTTCGAAAACTTTGAAAAAATTAGAGAATTTAATAGCCCAGAGTTCTCCCGTAAAAATTCGATTTTTTTAAAAAGAAGAAGCAGCCTACTGAACATAAACTAAATACATGAGTAATTTCTTTAGTTTATGAAAATTACTTATATCATAAGTAGTTTTCAAATATTATATGAAATAGCCCTTTGAACTTAACAAAGAATACATTAATAGTCTAACAATATGGTCCTTCGAAATAAAACAATTTGTATCCATGCGTTTCAAATTGATATCTTTCAAATCAACATGAATATAAATTTAAGCCCCGACTAATTTTATGATAATTTTAAGAATTATATCTTTAGCATTTAAATTATCTTTGTTTCAGTCAATGTCTAATGGTCTAAAAACAATAAACGAAAATATTGATACAACATCGTCCTTCGAACAAAAATTAATTATATTAATGCGGTTTTATGAAAGGATTTTCAAACTAAACAAAAAATACATGAATAATCTAACAGAAGTGTCCTTCCCACTAAGAAGAAATGGTCCTTCCTACTTACAAGAAATGGTCCTTCGGATAGAGCAAAAAAAAAAAGAGTATGGTCTTTCGAACTGAAAATTAGTTTTGTCACTGACAGCGGCGTACCCAGGATTTTGTTTCGGGGGGGCCACATTTTTGTTTTTTTATTAAATTTTTTTTTGTTTGAAAAGCATATAATTTTTACATACGAAAGCCTATATTTAATATTTTGTATCTGTTAAATAAGTTTTGAATGGGAAAGTTACCATTGACGTTATACCCAGTTATGATAGCAATTTTGAAGCAAAATGTTTATGTTTTGACATGTCTTTGTTATTTTAGTTTTTTTATATCTACAAACAATTTTTTTTTTTTTGAAATATTAAACAAATTTATGTATCAATTAATAATTTTATTTTGATTTTTCAAGTGAGCTATCATATTAATTGAGATCCTTATATACTATTAACAAAACTCTTAAAAGTTAATTCGACGATTTTTTTTCATAAAAGTGTCAATGATTTCGTCAGGTTCAACCTTTTCTCGATACACTGATGCAAGAGCTAGAGCACCAAGTCTAGCTTCACCCATAGAATTCCTTAAATATGTTTTTCACTCTTTTTTGGATGAAAAACTTCTCTCCGCGGATGCAGTTGTAACAGGAATTACTATCAGTAAATGTAAAAACATGTAAACGTTTGGAAAAGTTCCTTGTTTCAATCTTGAATAGCATCTAGCGGATTTGATGGTCTTTCTGTTTTATTTTCCAGTAGTGTTTCCATAGATCAAATTTAGTAAATATAACATTAGTTTGATCTTTTAAATCAATTTTATAAAATTCTATAATGTTATTAAATTCTTTTGATGGGGCATTAACGACTTGACTTGGTACAATTTTATATAAATTTTTAACAACACTTTCATGCCCAGTAAATCTCTTTTTCATACTTGCTATAACTTCTTCTAAATATTGAATAAACAACACTGCTCTATAGTAATCCTTTGGGTCAGCTGCTTGTAAATTTAATCGGTATTTCTGTGTTCCAACGCGTCTTGGTAGTTGTGGCTCAATACCATACGCCGTTACCATATTAATGGTCTCAGTGTAAATTAAAAAGAATTCTTCTTCGGCATTTGTTCGCATTGTGGTTAACATGTCAATTACTACACTCAAAAAATAAGTTAGTACAAAAGTTAGTAAAATGTCTTGTAAATGAGGTATATTATTTTTTAGCAAATTTTTTGCTAAAATCGTGTTTTCAGCTAAAATTTTTGTTATACTTATTCAGCACTTAACTGTTTTATACTAATGCTTTACGAATATTCTTATGTTTTACTAATTTATTTTGCTAAAAAAAATTGTGCTGATAAGCACATTAATAGTGTGGACGACAACCAGATTGAAAGATATACGCAGAATGAAGCAGATGTCGCGGCATGTCAAGATGTAGTAGAGAAGAGTAAAATGATACTAAAAAGTACAACTCTAAAAAGACATATAAAAAAATCAACCATGGAAGATTTTTGTATCTGTTTTTCATACATAAAACAAAATTGAGTATTAAAACAACTTAAATTTGTCACCGGCTTGTGAAAATAATCGTCTTTTAATTAAATAAAAGACAAAATAAAATATTTAAATTTAATATGTATTCCTAACTTAATGTTTATAGATTAATAATCTAGTGTGGTCAAATTGCAAATAAACATATACAGACATGTAGACAGAGTAAAGCGAAAGACAAAGACACACATCTTAGGTAGATTTTTATGGTTCATTTTTCTTATTGCAAAAAAAAGGGTTGTTTTTTTTCGTTTCGTTTCGTTTGTTTTTATTTATTTTTTCTTTTCGTTTCTATAATTATCTTCGGCAGTTGCGTCCTTTAAAAGAAAGCATCATTTAGACAACCATTGATGTAAGTAGTTGAAAGAAAATTTTTGTTAGGTTATATATATTTATTTCTATATATTTTCAGATATTAAATTAATTCATGTCGTCAATGTGGGAAAATGAAAATTTTTATATTTCGTAATTATTGTAAATTATTTTTAAAAGAATCACAAAAATATGTTTTATGATTTTCAGCAAATAAATTAACTAAATTACAATTTTTCTACAAATTTTTTTGCATTTTTTCCAGTCGACTAAAATTCAGCAAAAAGTTTATTAATTTTTAGCAAGGCATTTTTATTTCTAATCCACTAAGTGTTAGCAAAACTTTTGCTGAATCTACTAATTTTGTTGCTAAAAATCAGCTCGCTGATTTTCAGCAAAAGGTTTTGCTGACATTAGCAATTTTTTTGCAAGCACCCTCCTGACTAAAATTTTGCTGACTCAGCAAAATTTTTTGCTGACTTTACAAACTTTTTTTTTGAGTGTACATGGATGTGATCGTACGCCTTAATAATATCTAAATTGACAGACTGCAAGAATTTGGACAAGTTGTGCGTGATATTTAAAATTTTATTGCAAATTGCGACACCCAGAATAAATTCGAATTTGCATATTCGGTTGTGTAAACTTTTTCCAATATTACAGCCTGAAAAAAAAACATATGTTTTGTACTTAATATAAAGAGAAAATATACATAATTATTGAATTGTACCCTCAGATGAACTTACCTTTTTAATCCATTACTTCTAAACTTCTATTATTTCCTTCATAGATTCGAAAAATAGATCAACGGAAATCGTGGCGTTCAACCCAATTAATAATATTTCACATTTTCAAAAATAGAGGTGTTGTATTCAAAAACAAGGTTTATATAACATAATACACCCAACGCTATTATTTTTTTATACATTATGTAAACTCAAAAAAATATTATAAATTCATTTATTACATACTAACCAAAACAAAAATAAAATAAAAAATCGAAATATTTCGGGGGGGGCTGGGTACGCCACTGGTCACTGACAAAGGAAGTCTTCCGATGAGTTCTGTCAGATCTTAATAAAATTTGGATATGTGATAAAGAAAAAATAAATAAGGGACACGTATTTTTTTAGCGGTCCAATCTCATGTTAAGCGGTTAAAAAGCGGTGTCAAAAATTACACAATTTTACGTTTTTTTTGCGTATTTCGAATTGTTTTAGAGTAATTTTACAGAAATGGGATACAAAATTAAACAGCTTTTGAAGACGCATCAACTGGTATAGGATACATGTCCGAAACTTTCAAGTATTTTTGTTATTCAAAAAATGTGTTTTGGGTGATTTAATATCATTCAAAACGCGTTCTGTTAAAGAATAATAGTTGGATTAACCTAAAAACATGTACATTTATGCCTATAAAATTTAATAGACTGGGTGTCTGAGCTTTTTCCGACATACATAATTGGTCAGCTTTTATGAGACTTTTCCGAAGAGCTTTTTTATCTATAGTTTAAACATTTTAAGTTAATGGCAACACTATGTAGGAATAGGCAATATTGGTACCAGATTTTTTATATTCTCGATACCCGCGTTCAAATATATCTGAATTTCATAAGTTTCAGACATGGTTTCATACTAAAATGCATTAATTTTGATCGCATTTTTTAACCCTTAATCGTGAGATTGGGCAGCTAAAAAAAATATGTGTACCTTAATTTTTTTTTTTTTTGTTTCTTTATCACATATCCAAATTTTATTAAGAACGGAGAGAACCTATCCCTTTGTGAGACATAATATAAGATTATTCAAACAATTATCAGAAATTGTCCTTCGAATTAAAAAAAAAAAAAAATAATGAATTATCAAATAGTATGATTCTATGAACTGAGATAATTTAAAATTAATTTTATATATGGTCGTTAGAACTAAAATTAATATTATTTTCAAATCCAACTAATTTTATTCTAATTTTTTTAGATTTTCAAAAATATGAGATATTTGTATTTGCACTAAATAAAACCGTCTTTCTTTCAACTCAAAGAACAATTTGAAATTTCACAACTTTTGAAAAAAATCTTATTTTACCATGTATTAATAATAATAAATATTTACAATTTTTTTTGTTGACTCTTAAATTTCATGCTCATCGAGCTGTACTAAATGATGATAATAATGTCGCTCATAACCAAATAAGTTGAAGCAACAGAAACAACACAAGAGAAAAGATTGAGAAAATTGACTTTTCATTTCCTAAATAAACTGTTGCTTCTAAAAGATACACAGAGAAGCAGACTAACGCACACATACATAAATAGTATAAATATGTCTGTATGTATAAATGATTTGCCATAAAAATGGTAAAGAAAATTAAAAACGCCTTTTCCTTACATTTCATTAAAAGTTCTTTCTACGAACTCTCATTATGAAACAAACTATACACAAGTCATAAAGCTTATGGCCAAGTAAAATGAAGAAGCAGCAACATTTTCAACTTTATTACATTTTTATGTTGGCAATGGTATAAATGAATATCTATCTTCTGGATTTATGACTTCGGCAAAGCAAACAGAAAATTTAATGAGTCGTATGTTAAATGAAATTTGTGTGAGAATAGCATTAGGATCTTTAAGGATAACTTGGTTTTAAAATAAAAATGGAAATTCGAAAAGAAAAGAAAAGAAAAGAAAAGAAAAAGTATTGGCATTTTTATGATAACTATACTCAAAAAAATAAATTGATAGAAAAGTTAGTAAAACGTGTTGTAAATCAGGTATACTATTTTTCATTAAAATGTTTGCTAAAATTATGTTTTCAGCTAAAATTTTAGTTATACTTATTCAGCACTTAACTGTGTTTTACTAAAATTTTACTAATGTTTTACTAATTTATTTTGCTAAAAAAAAATTGTTCTGATAAGCACATTAATAGTGTGGACGACAACCAGAGGAAAATTATACGCAGAATGAAGTAGATTTCGCGGCATGTCAAGACATAGTAGAGAAGAGGAAAATGATACTAAAACGTACAACTCTTGTAAGACATATTTTATTATATGTCTTACAAGAGTTTTATGTGTCTTACAACAGTTGTATCAACCATGGAAGATTTTTGCATCTTTTTTTCATACATAAAATAAAATTGAGCATTAAAACAACTTAAATTGTGTGTTTCCGCCGGTTGCGAAAGTAATTGTCTATTAATTAAATTAAAAACAAAATAAGGTATTTAAATTTAATAAAGATTAACTGTGTATTTGTAAACAAAATGTTTATAATGACTATTAATGTAGTGTGGTCCCATTAGCTGTTTAAAATTGCAAATATACATTTAGGTAGACAGACTGAAAAGAAAGAAACGGACACACATTTTCGGTAAGTTTTTATATTTCCTTTTTCTTATTGCCAAAAATATTTGTATATTTTATTATTTTTTCGTTTCGTTTCTAGAATTATCTAAGGCATTTTTCTTCCTTTAAAACATACCATCATTTAGTCAACCATTGATGTAAGTAGTTGAATGATAGTTTTGTTTATGTTATGAACATTTTTATAATAGTGAATTTTATCGTTGATCTATAAATTTATGTGTGAGATTTTATTTGTTCGGTTTTAGATCATTACAAATTTTTCTCTAAATTAACAGAAAAATTATAATTTTTATATGATAATTTACTTTGACTATTAGAAAAAAAACACAGAAAAAGTTATTAGACATTAGCATGAATGGAATGCATTTTCTGACCCACTACGGTCTTCATCAACATTCTGCGTGTCATTTAGTGTTAATCGTAAATTGTAACTTATTGTTTCTTATTTTTAAAAGAATCATAAAATTTTTTTTTTATGATTTTCAGCAAATAAATTAACTAAAGTGTAATTTTTCCACAAATTTTTTGAGTTTTTTTTCAGTCTACTAATATTCAACAAAAATTTGTTAACTTTTAACTAGGAATTGTTAATCAACTAATAGCGTTTTCTTTTCTGACAAAAATGTCACATTTTTTTTGCACTTTGCCTTAAATTTCCTTATTCGTGTTCTTTTCTAAAATGAGGTGAACACTCTAAGAGGGTACCGTGTTTGTTTCTAAAAGTATTGCCTTATAAAAGGCAAAAAATGCAACATTTCTGCCCTCAAAAAATTTACAGGGTTGGATGTTGCCTTGTTTTTTTTGGCTTATCAATCTCATGCGTATATAATGCAAAGTTTTTGGCGAGAAAACTCTCACCTTGGTAGCAGAGTGGTAGTGTGCTGGCTTCTGATACAGAAGATCCCGAGTTCGAACCCATATTGGTATCACATTTTTTTATATTTTTTTTTTTTGTTAAATTTAATTTACGATTTTTTTTAATTTGTTTTTGCTATTTTTTTTAATTTTTTCTTTTTGTAAGTATTTAATAATTTTTTTAATCTGAAATTCGCTTACAAACAAAATTATAAAAAAAAAATTAATTGAAAAAAATGTATGGAGCTGAATCCAAATTTTTTAAAAAAATTAAAAAAACAAAAATTAATTATTAAAAAAACATTAAATTTTTTTTTAAAGTTTGCTGGGATTCGAACCCGAACTTTAACAACACTAAAAAACAGATTTGTTTAAATAAATGTAATATGTGATGAACTTGTGTTCTATTCTGATTGTAAAATGCTTCATTTTAATGGGGCGAGGGCAAAATTTGAAAAACGTTGCACATTAAGAAGGCAACACTTTTTTCCAGAAAAGAAAACACTATAAGTGTTAGCAAAACTTTTGCTTAATCTACTAATTTGTTGCTAATAATCAAATTTCAAAAGATCAAAGATTTTGCTGACATAAGCAACTTTTTACAAGCACCCTACTGACTAATATGTTGCTTACTCAGCTAAATTTTTTGTTGACTTTACTAACTTTTTTTTTGAGTATAGTTAAATAAAAGAAGGTAACAAGTAAGTAAGTATGTATAGCTTAGTATGGCTTAGTTTATAAAGTCAATATGCATTTTTAAACATTGTGGCACATTTATATATTTTTTTCTTAACCCTTTTACTACCCTTTTACACTACGGTGTAAACATTTTTAAATAAATATAGAAATGTTGATAAAGCAATAAAACTTAATATTTTTGTTTTAACATGTTTTTTTTTATTTATTTATTAAGTCTATGGAAAATTCCTTACAGACTTCTATATACATAAATTTTAAATTTTTACATATTTACAAAAATTGAAAAACATACAAGATGATTATTTTTTTAATAAATGATTTTATGGAATAAAGATTAAACTTGAATTATATTTAATTGATTAAACAACAAGATTAGGTTCCTTAGTGACTTGTATATTTTCTGAAATGTCAATGAAGGCATATAAGTTGTTAAATTCATTGCAAATTTTGCGGAATGGATCAAAATTTGCGTAATTGGACTGAAAGTACTGCAGGCTGGTAACACCGTGTTGGTCGAGTTGGAACAAGGAACTCAAGTTTGCTAAGAAGATAATCGGAATTCGTAATACATTTTAATAGATTGATCAGGAAAGATACATTTAACACAATTCTTCTACTTTTGAGCGTAGGAAGTTTTATTAATGCTAAACGCTTTTCAGATGAAGGAAGATTTCTGCCCATCACCCATGAATTAGATCGAAGGCAAAACAGAAGGAATTGGGCGTTGGACGGATTCAATTCGTTCTATATGGATGTCATAATGCGGATCCCAAACTACGGAGGCATATTCAAGTATTGGTCTAACAAGAGATGTTCATTAGGATTAATGGTCATTGACAAAAAAAAAAAACATTATGTAGATAAACTATTCATCAGGACAATATAGTAGCGATATTTAGTAAGAAAGTCGGATTTTTCTATGAACCTTTATCTCCGAAAATAGGGACGTATCAGGGTGTATCCGTAAACTAAGAAAGCTAGAATTTTGAAATTTGGCATGTAGCTTCATCTAATGGCCAGAGCAATAGCAAATAAAGCATTTTAGGATATTAAAATATCTTAGTGGTAAAAATTGGGTGAGAAGTTTCAAAAATTAAATTTTCGGTCCCATTTTTGACGGGTATAAGGGGACATACATGTAAATCTTTAACCCCTAACAAAAATCTGAAGTCAAAATAGAAATAGAAATAAATCCACAAACAAAAAGTCGGTAGTGAAAGGTTTAAAAAAACTTAATAATGAGTTTCTTTTAACACAGTTTTATCTTTTTAAACAAGTGCTTTTTTTGTTGTTGTTAGCAAAAGAAAATATGCTAATAAAGTTTATAGCATCATTGTATATTTTACATTATTTCAATACAATGGCTAATAAGTACCCGGTAGAAAAAAATTTAAAACTCTTAACAAAAAGTTAGAAAAATTGGAATATTTTTATTTAAGATCACTAAAAACTAAATCGGGTTAAAAACAAACATACAATGTTTATTATTATCCTTTATAATGCAAATAAAATATAGAACAATTTTTCAATTTGTTCAAGCCGTGGGCCAAGTAGGCGTGCATAAATATTGATAAATTTAAAAATTTGGTTTAATATATTAATTATAATAATTTAAAGGAATTTTTCAAAAGCTACAAATTTGACAACGCGAATAAAGTTTTTATGGGCAATTGGAAAAAAATAAAAAAATTTTTAAAAAATCAGAACTGGTTCGGAATATTTTATGTATTAATAACTCAATTTGTCTAAAACGAGAGTAAAATCTTTATTAAACGCAGCACTTGGCTTAGCTTTGGAGAAATATTCTTTGAAAATTGTGTATCGCAAACATTCAATTAAAATTAAAATATTTGTTGTAGATTTACACAAAATAATACGAAAACGTAAGGCAAAAAATGTAATGTAAAATATTTGCAGACTTGCTATCGCCCCGAGTCTCAATGACTGAAAATAATATATGGCAAATTTCAAGAAAATTGGATAACATTTAGAGGTTGCACACTTTGACCACTTTTGCAAAAGTAAGCAACGATAACTCAATATTAGTTAAAATTATCATTAAAATAAATTGTGCATGGGAATTATTTTCGTCCCTTAAATTGCAAATCCAAGTTATATCCAAAACTGTAGGCAGCCGAATAGGTCCACTTCTTTTTTTTTTTTTTTGGGGGTTGGTTTCTACATTTTAAGTTATATTTCCCTCATTATTCTTCAAAAAATAAATGCCATTATAACGGTTTTTTTTTAGAAGAATATTAATGGTGTCTTTTAGCAACTGTGAAAGAATTTTTTAACGTCTGCATCTGGGAAAGTACACAGCAGCTGTATCATTTTTAAAATCGTTCGTTGGAGCCCAATTGCCTATAGTGTGAAGACGGCAAACCAACCACAGCAATTTTCGTTCAGAATATACCCAGATTTTTTGATAAATAGTGGCCAAAATACAAGAACTTAGCTAACAATATTTTTCTCAAAAATCATTTTGAGTAGTTTAGTTTAGTTTATTGATTTCCAAAACAACAAGATTAAAAATCTTATAATTAAAGTAATGGATTTTTATATTGTAACATTATTTTTAAGGAACAATAATAGGAAAAAATGATTATTATTATTAAAATATAATAAAAAAAAGTGTGGGCAGGTATGTATGTAAAATTAAAAAAAAAAAATAATTAAAATAATAAAATAAAATTTCTTAAAATAAATAAATAATATAAAAAATAAATATAACCAAACAAATGATGACAATAAATAGGTACAATTTTTATTTAAATTTCAGAATCAAACACATTTTTAGGCTCGTTTACCTATAAAGTTCAAATATTTGCTTTTTAAAATGTAATGCGTTGCTTAAGAACTGAATGGATGATGGTAATGAGTTCCAAAGACGTATTGAGTTCACAAAAAATTGCCACTTTGATAAAGAGTTTTGAAACAATATGTGGGTAATGTCCTTATTCCTCTGGGAGTTTGAAAACTCAAGTCTATCAAACAAATACGATGGTTCCCGGGTATATATAATTTTATGCAAAAGAATCAGTGTTCTTATTTTCAAAAGATCTTTGACTCCATTAAGTTTTTTGAATATAAAGAGATGGAGTCAAACTTCCTTAAATTAAAAACATATCTAAGAATAGCATTGTAAGTAGATGCAAGTTTCTTACTGCATTTAGTGTCACAGCTTGCAAATATTTCACATCCGTACAGTAGAGTAGGCAATAGGTATGTTTTCGCCAACAATATGCGAACATTTAATGGAGTCATATACTGGGTGTGCCATAGAGTACGTAGCATTGAGTATACTTTTCCAGCAGCAACGTTTATATGGTTAGACCAGGTGAGTGAATCATTAAAAATAACACCAAGGTTTTTGGCAGTGGACACTATTTCAATTTTCTGATTGTTTAGTAATATCGTCAGTTCAAAAGACAATTTTAGGGATTTTTTTTTAATAACTAAACATTTAGACTTCAATGGATTAAGACATAAACCATTTGCATTAGCCCATGTGTAAATGTGATCCAGATCAGCATTAAGTTTATCAATACAATCATTTATTTTACTCTTGTTGCTATTTATATAAAGTTGTACATCATCAGCATACATGTGGATTTTACAATGCGATAATTGTTGTGTAAGGTCATTAACATTAATTTTGAATAGTAAAGGCCCAAGTATCGACCCTTGCGGTACACCCTTTAAAAACTGGTAGGGCAAGTGAAGTTTTATTATCTGCAAAGACAGACTGGCAACGATCCGACAAGTATGAAGATATCAAACGAACAGACATTGGAGAGAAATTGAAGATTTTACTCAACTTTAGACAAAGAACGTTGTGATCCACCATATCAAATGCTTTTGAATGGTCTAATAACACCAATAATGATACTTCACCCCCATCAATACTTCTACGTATTTCTTCCGACACATCCACGAGCGCAGTTATGAAGCTGTGTTTAGGCCGGAAACCTGATTGTCGATTTGTAAAAAGACCATTATTCTTTATGAATTCAGTTATCTCTTGATGTAGTATACGCTCAAAAACTTTAGATAAGTATGGTAATATGGCAATAGGGCGATAATCTTTGATTGATTTTGAAGTTGCTATAATTTTGGCATATTTCCAATTTTTGGGATAAATACTCTTCGTAATAATATTATTGAGCAATTCCATATGAAAGCGATCACCTTTTGGACGACCCCTCTCCGATTTCAAAATAAATAGTCTCAATCGATTGCCCAGCAAAAAATAATGTACCTACATATTTTTTTTTTTTTATAGTATTGTCACTGGTTTAGTGGTGGTGTGCACCACTGTCATGTGACAAAATTGAAGAATTCTTCATAAGGGACCTCATTGAAAGTTGTTTTAAAAAAAACTACTAAAGCGATCGCAACGAGTGATAGCTCGTTGGAAAGGTATTGAATCAGGCTTTAATTGAAAAATAAAATTTTCCTAATTTTTCTCAGAAATTTACCTTTTTTCCCATGAAAATTAAATTTTCCCATGAAAATTAAATTTTCCGATTTTCCACAGAAGCTCCTAAATTTTCCGGCTAATTTTATTTTTTTGGATTCCTCATAATTTTTTGCTTTAAGAATCAGCAATAAAAAAATGGGCCCGACTCCTTGTTTGGACAGGAGAAGAGCATTTAAGAGACCACCTTGTTCTCATTGTTTTTATATTTTTTATAATTGAATTATTTTTAATTATTTAACAAAAAAAATTAGGAAAATTTTATTTTTCAATTAAAGCCTGATTCAATAAGTATGGTAAAATAAGTAGAGTAGATTATACCGAAAATTGCACAGAAAAAATAATCAACCTAAAATATCTAATTAAAGATTTGATTTGAATTTAATTTGTTTCTAAACAAATATTTAATTGAATCAATAAATATTTTTATTGACTTTTAAATATGTATATAAATACATATTTATTTTAGACTCAATTATCATATTATTTTTTCATACACTGTATGCATAAATAGAAAATTTTCAGTATAAAATACCAAATACATTTGAAGTTAACAAACAAAACAAGCACACACACAAACAGACTCAGCATTGCAAAAAACACACATACCAACGTATAGAGTATCATATTTTTTTTTGTAGAAGTTATTTATAACTTTTTTTTCTTCTTAATTTTAATAAATAAATTTTTTACGTGCGCCCCGGTAGGCTAGTTGGTAGCGTGCTGGCTTATCAGTGCGGTGGTCGTGGATTCGATTCCCACCAGAGGCACTGGTCTGTTTTCGCTACAATGCGCCGAAGGCCATAGTAGCTAATGCTCGGTTAGGGTAATAGTATATAATTTGTAATTATATGATTCTTAATTAATAAAAAAAAAAAAAAAAAAATTTTAATTGAAACCCGTTTTTAGTTTTTTCTGTGTGTTTTACGTGTAGTTGTAATGGAAGTTGTTTTAACTGCTTTGTAGTTGTTTTTACAGCTTTACCATGGTTTTTATGGTTCTTGTTTTCACTGTACTTGTAGTTATTTTTAATACATTTGTCAGTTGATTTTCAACAGTTAAAAACAACTACATAAATATGTCAGTTGATTTAATGTAAATATAGTTCAAGCCTTCTAAATTGCTTTTAGTTATTTAAACTGTCATTTGCAGTTGGTTTTACCTTAAATAATTTCTTGAGAGTACAGAAAATATGAGGGGTACTGTTCGGTCAGAATAGCACCTAATTTATTTCAATTTATTTTGTTTATATTTGTCAATTTATTCTTTTATCCATCTGATAAAAGTACCTATTCATATTGTATATATTCAATTACTTTTTATTTTAGATCACTAATTCTTGTTTCTTGCTTTGTCAAATTCTTAACGGTAAATTATTGTAAACTCTTGCTTATTTAATAAATTAGTTTTAACAAACTATTGTACAGTCTAGTCTTCGATTAGCAATAAACGTATTAAGAACAAAACTCGCAAGTCTTTCGTTTTCGTTCATACAGGTACTATTTATATTTCGGGAACTGGCAATACTAATGTCAATAGCAAAAATCTGGCAACACCATAATAAAGTTTGACATTTTTTAGCATTAACGTACTCACAACCTCTTGATTTACAAGTGCTATTTGTTTCGTTTACAGTGAGTTAGGGAAATCAATTTGGTCAAAAAATGGAAATTTCAAGAAAAGGTTTTCGTTGGATTATTTTCACAACTTTCAACGTGTTTATCTCAACAAGATGGTGTCGACGAACTTTATTCTTTGTATGGCGATAAAGCACCATCAAAAACCACAGTATATCGCTGGTGTAGTGAACTCAAATCGGTTGTTATGCCACAAAACATCGATACAGTGTGTGTACTGATAACGCAAGATCGTCATGTGACATATTGTGAGATATAGGCTTCCTTGCACATTAGTTGCACTTCAATACATACGATTTTGCATGAATACTTAGTTGTAAAAAAAAATTTGTTCTCGTTGGATAGCCCATAATTTATCAATCGCTCAAAAAAAGGCTCGCGTCAATTGGTGTAAGGAACTGATTAAAAAGTTATACCGTCGTGCTTCAATAGACGTGTATAAAATCGTAACAGATGACGAATCATGGATATATGCGTTTGGGCCGGAAACAAAACAGCAAAGCAAAAGTTGTTCGTGGAAGAAGCACAGCGAAGCAAATGGTAGCCTGTTTCTTCGCAGAATGGGTCATGTGGCTACTTTTCCTCTTAAGCAACGTAGGACAGTCAATTCTGAGTGGTACACGACCATTTGTTTGCCGGAAGTCTTCGAAGAAATTCGTAAAACCAGCCGCCGAAGAGGAATCATTCTACATCATGACAATGCGAGCTCTCACACATCTCGTCAAACAAGTAAATTTTTGAGCAGTCAAAACATCGAATTGATGACTCGACCTCCGTACAGTCCTGATTTGGCACCCAATGACTTCTTCTTGTTCCCGAATATCAAAGGTAAACTGCGAGGTCAACGATTTACGAGCGCCGAAGGAGCAGTTGAAGCGTTCAAAAACCATGTTTTGAAGGTATCTCAAGAGGAATGGAAAAAACTGCTATTACAAATGGTTTGAAATAAAGCTGGTAACTTATAAATTTCCTACTAGTCTTTTTTATTTGGTTACCATGACCAGTAAATGCTTATTTTTTGTTCAAGTATTTATAGGTAAATGTTGATTTGCATTACACATTTCTTTTTTCTTTTGAGTTGATTTTTTTGATCGCTTCTTTTGAAATAACAGCTTAAAGTTTGTTACTTTTATATAATAAAATTAATAAGATGAGTTTTTTGTTCATTGAATTTATTTTGTAATTTTTCCCCTAAAGCGTAGATTTTAATTGAATGACTTTTTAATGAGTTTAACATTTTCCTTCTTTTTTTTTTTTTGTTTATTTAACCAAGGGCAAAACAACTCTACATTTATACACATAAAATATTTTAAAGATTATAATATTAATTAAAAAGAATGTTTTTCTGAGTTAAATTACAAAATTGTAGTAATAAGTTCAAAATGATATTAAGGCTTAAAATGTTGTAAGAATTTAAAATTAAATTCTGATGCAAAACTTCCCAATAAAATAGTAAAACCCAAATAACTGGTTGCAGAACTACTTTTACTGTATTATAACAGTTTCTAATTTCTGTTCTACAACTGGTTCTTTTTATATGGAGTTTGTCCTATTTGCAATAGGTTCTTTACCTCCAAACAGGAACAGGTTGCTTTAGAACTCTTTACTGCTTTACGACTCCCAGGAATATGTTCTAGAACTGGTTCCATGTAACCGGTGATAAAAGAAGTTGTTTTAGAACAGGTTCAAAGGTAATCTGTTCAAAAAAATTTTGCTGGGTTATACATAAATAAATTCTCAGTTATTACAAGCATGTACTAGTAGAATATCATGCAACAACACTTTAGCCATCCAGAAAGGAATCACAACAAATTTAATGCATCGATAATTTTTTGATATAATTTAACATGACATAACTAACTTCCGGAAGAAACATACTACCAGAGATTAAACATAACGACACAGCACCACAATATACAAAACATAATTGTTTTCAAAAGCAATACACCAATTACAACGTATGAGCAATGTTCAATTGTTTAAAATGTGTGGGTGCAAATAATAACACTCATACGCCTTGTAGAGCATGGACTGACAAAGTGAATGGTTGCTTGTTTGGTTATGCTGCATATAAAAATATAATTTTAAATTTTTAACAAAATTTCTTTATTTTTTGTATAAAATAAGTATGAAGAAAAATTATAAAAATCATTACATGTTTTATTATATAAGCTTATCAACACAAACCATATCTAAACGTAACAAAAAATGTTTACGCAAATTTCATTTTACAAGCTTTTAGCAAAAAAAAAAAATAGAAACTTTTAAATTCAAAATGAAAAAAAAATCAAACCCTCCTATAATAACGTGGGCACAGTGGGACGTAGTGATAAAATCAAAGCAATTCAAATCAATAGTGTCAGCAGATTGTTTGTTCACACTTTTTACGTAAAATGTTTAAAATCACAATATGAATAACAATCCGAAAGTAGTTTCGAAGTTTCAATAATATTTCAGATTTAAAAAATACCATAGAGCAATTCCATATGAAAGCGATCACCTTTTGGACGACCCCTCTCCGATGTTAAAATAAATAGTCTCAATCGATTGCCCAGCAAAAAATAATGTACCTACATATATTTTTTTTTTTTTATAGTGACTGGTTTAGTGGTGGTGTGCACCACTGTCATGTGACAAAATTGAAGAATTCTTCATAAGGGACCTCATTGAAAGTTGTTTTAAAAAAAAACTACTAAAGCGATCGCAACGAGTGATAGCTCGTTGGAAAGGTATTGAATCAGGCTTTAATTGAAAAATAACATTTTCCTAATTTTTCTCAGAAATTTTCCCATGAAAATTAAATTTTCCGATTTTCCACAGAAGCTCCTAAATTTTCCGGCTAATTTTATTTTTTTTGGATTCCTCATAATTTTTGCTTTAAGAATCAGCAATAAAAAAATGGGCCCGACTCCTTGTTTGGACAGGAGAAGGGCATTTAAGAGACCACCTTGTTCTCATTGTTTTTATATTTTTTATAATTGAATTATTTTTAATTATTTAACAAGAAAAATTAGGAAAATTTTATTTTTCAATTAAAGCCTGATTCAATACCTTTCCAACGAGCTATCACTCGTTGCGATCGCTTTAGTAGTTTTTTTTAAAACAACTTTCAATGAGGTCCCTTATGAAGAATTCTTCAATTTTGCCACATGACAGTGGTGCACACCACCACTAAACCAGTCACTATAGAGCAATTCCATATGACATGTGACAAAATTGAATAATTCTTCATAAGGGACCTCATTGAAAGGGCCCCGACTCCTTGTTTGGACAGGAGAAGAGCATTTAAGAGACCACCTTGCTCTCATTGTTTTTATATTTTTTATAATTGAATTATTTTTAATTATTTAACAAAAAAAATTAGGAAAATTTTATTTTTCAATTAAAGCCTGATTCAATACCTTTCCAAAGAGCTATCACTCGTTGCGATCGCTTTAGTAGTTTTTTTTTAAAACAACTTTCAATGAGGTCCCTTATGAAGAATTCTTCAATTTTGCCACATGACAGTGGTGCACACCACCACTAAACCAGTCACTATAGAGTGTCAATTGTCCTAAAATTACCAATCCTGTGACTGGTAAAGGGAGGAAAAAGCCAGTTGGCTAGAATTTTACCCACTGGAAGCTGTTTAGTTTTCCTTTATTTTTTAAACTAAAAATTATTATTTTTTATTATGTCGATATTTATGTATGTTTTTTTTTTTTGGGTTTATTAAAAAATTATCGGCATGCGAAAATTGACCTAAAAGTACCTGGACTGCTGGAAAAGGACTTATCACAGGACTAGTATTATTTAAAATTGATGTGAATTATGTAGTGTAAATTGATCTAAAAAGACTAGTTCCGTGAATGGTAGAAGTAGGACATATCACCTAACTGGTATACATATTAACTAGAAAAAGTCAATAAGTTAGAAATTTATTGTTTCATTTTCTACCATTTTTTACATTAAAAATTATTAAATTGTACGACATGTCAGTTTCAGGGTAGTCATGTGGTTAGCCCATTTTGGTTAGTCCTCCGACATGCTTCTTTTGCGACAGTCTTGTGGTATGCCCATCTTTGGTTAGTCCTGTGGCATGCTGCTATGTGGTTTAAAGCAGGACAAGTCACCCCCTCCTATGACAAGTCTCTGGCGCGAAGGGACCGATCCTGAGGCACACGCAGGACCGGTCCCATTCCCCATAGGGTGTCTATAGGATTTATAGGTTTTAATGAACAATATTAAAAAATAATTTTAATTCAAACATTTTACTTTTAAATTTTAAAAAAAGTTAAAACAAAAAGTAAATTTTTCCATCTTTTATCATAAATTGGGACGTGAGCTAGATTATTCAAGTTTAAGATCATTTGTTTTTTGTTAAACAGAAAACCGTGCAATGTTATTTACTAATATGTATGATGATGCAATGTAGATTTTATCGTTACATGTTTCATTTCTCATCACTGAAATTTTTCAGATTACCAATGTAAAAGTACCCAATTTTGATGCAGATTTTATCTACTGACAGGTCCTTATATGTTTCATTTCGCGTCACCGAAAGTCTTAATTTTTTTTATAAATAAATAACATAGCAGAAGAAGTGCCCCTTTTACATAGGTTCTCTGAAAAATTTCTGTGGCGCGAGACGAAACATGTTAAGATCTGTCAGTAGATAAAATCTGCATTGCATAGCTGATCTTAAACTTGAATAATCTTGTTTATGTCACAAATTTTAATTTCAATACAAATTTTTGTCGATTTAGCTTCATATTCTAATTTTAAGACAGTTTTTTGTTTTAGGTCCACATGTACTCTAAATATTCGCTAATGGGGACCTCAAAAGTTTTGAGTTGTTTTGAAAATTGTTTTATAACTTTTTTATATTAGTTGCAACAAGAAAATGATCTTTGGCAAAAAAAAATGCTCAAAGAGTTGGCCTATAAGCTACTGAATTTTTCTGATCTGGAGTATTCCACTTAGTTTTTTTATTTTATATAGCCCAGGAACCAGATGCTGGGCCACATTAGCAAGCATTCCCTTATATAACTTCAATTATAACAACTACAACCGCACTACTGCACCTGTAGCAACTGCAGAACTTTTCTAAGTGTAAGTTATGGTGTGTTTAACATCTAATCGTTAGTAGAGTTGCATTCTTAATTGGACTATCTTCTGTGCGTTATTTAAATTCTTTTTTTCGCCTAGTCCCACTGTACAAACATTCTTATAACTCCTAACAACACACACACAATACACATGAGTTGGAACAACAATAAAAAAAAGCTACATAAGTACCAACGATAAAGCATCATTATCTGTACGATTAAGCAGCAGAAGCAGATGCTTTTTTAACATTATTGTTGTATGGCTGAAATCTTTTGTTATTGCTTTTGTTTTTGCTGTCATTGCTTTTGCTTCACAAACACCGTACTGTTGCTTAGATTATGCTAATAATATGTTAAAGAAAACCCATCTCCTCCTCCTTATCTCCCATACTTGACTACTGTGACACAATGCGTACTTATGCAGCAGCTTCGGGAAAATCAGCTTCATTCTTTGCAACATCATCGAAATTCACAACTCAATGAAACACGAGTCAGCCAGCCAAGTAGTATCGATGAGCCGTTAACTTGAAAAAAGTGTGAATTGTATGTTGTTGGAATACTTTCACATCAGACACACACATACATTTAAAGTATTTTTTACTAATCCATAGACACAGTCGAAAAGTGATGCAAGCCGCCGGTTGTCAGCCGGCTAGCCGCCTCCGACATGCCGGCTAAGCCGTTAGACACATTCGACCACAATTAAAAACAATTTGTTTATCTTAGAACAACAACATTTCTGTTTTTGCCTGCATATATGATACACTCGATTTTATGAATTAATGAAATAATAAAATATTACAATTTCAGATTTAAAGATGCTACATAATATGATATGTAGCTGCAACAATGTTTTGTTTTTTACAAAAAACTCATATGAGTCGCTTTTTTACTATTTGTTGATCTAATTGCGATGTATGTTTTTTTTATATGTTTAAATGAACAGTTCTTAAAAAAAAAATCCTTCATAGCATTATGTGAAATTTATTGAGCTGAAAACTATTTATGGCTATCATTTAATTGCATGTGAAGACGCGGGGTTATACTACAACTTTCTTAAAACAACTACATATATGCTAAAATGTCGTAACGGCTCTCGAATAACGGTTTTAAATTTACATAAAGATTTTTTCTAATAAACCTTTGATCAAGGACAAAAGGGGTAAAAGGCAAATTCCGAAAAATTGCGCCAAATCGCTAAACTCTAGCCATGTCCACTTTTTAGTCAAAGTTTTGAGTGCAGGAACAAAATGTATAACATATCAACACATTTTACCAACATATTAAAAAGAAACATTTTTTGTATTGCATTTGCTCATAGATGCACATTAAATCGACCTTTTTTTTCATGTAAAACTAGCTCTAAAAGTTAGGTGAAAAAAATCGGATAGGATTAACCAGTGCAGTAGGGCGAACAAAGTTTTCGATTTTTGAAAAATTTTCTTAAACTGGTTTAATAGTTTTGGCATGCAAAGTACTAGTATTAAAATTTATGTCGAGATATAGCGACTTGATTTTTACTAAAAGTTAAGTATTTCCTCCATTCTACATCTTTTTTAAAAATGAACGTTATTTATTTTATTTTTGCACTACTAAAGTAGACAAAACTACTTTTCATTTGACCATTTGAAGGCTAAATTGTAAATTAACGTACAAAGAAAACGAAAATGAAAATTACTCAAGTTACAGGCCATACTCTATATTTCTTTATTAGGATATTGTCCTAACAAATAATCTATAGAGTTTTTGTTTTCAAATTTATTAATTAACCACTTTCAGGAATGTGTTGATAGATCTATTTCGGGAATTTTCCAGGTTCCCATCATCAGAACACGTTTTGAAAGAATGCAAAACATTCATATAATCTAGTTATCCCACTAAATGAGAACTAATATATGAGTTCGAAGTTAAAGGTTATCACCATTGATCAAAAATAAATTAAATACTTGTTTGTTATGTGCAAGGGTTACCTTTGGTAGATATTCCATACACGTTTTTTGTTTTTTTTCCTCCTTTTTATTTTTTTGTTTTGTTTAAAAACCAAAACAGGATTAGTACACAAGACCGTACTTTGTCTTTTTACAAGTTTGATATAATTTTTATTAAATATAAAAATTATGTTTTTCGACCTTTAATTGTGCAATGAAAATGAAAATTATTCAAGTTTTACTCCCCCTGTTTTTGTTTTTAAACAAAACAAAAAATAAAATGGAGGAAAAAACAAAAAAAGTAAAATTTTGGTTTCTTTTATGTTACTAATAGATGTAAGAATATTTGTTTTATCTAAGTTTGTTTTGATGTAAGTGCCATACGCTGCCGATCGTAAATCTTCAAAATTTACATTATAACGTAAAAACGGAAAAACAATGGATATTTTGGTATTTTTCGATGTCTGGAATCAGAATTTCTGCATAAAAAGAGAAACCCATGAACAACATTTGTCGACATTTGTTATCAGCCACCGCCGCCACTTTTTCCCTCTAAGCTGCTGCAGACAACATTTTTGCGTCTACTTGCGATTAATCCGTCGCAGCAAACGTTTTGAATCGGCTTTCATCTCTGCAGCCGACTATGTTTCATACATTCATTTAACACTCTTTAGTATGCATGTGACATCATGGCAATCGATATCATGGAAAATAGCTACAGTTTTTCGTTTAAATGTGAATAGAAAAATATACACTCAAAATATTTTTGTCGTTAAAAACAAATGAATATGTACTTTAAAACTACTAAACATACACTAAGGATATTATGTAGGTAAAGACGACAGCAATTGTACTCAAAAACAACTGAAATTTTACTTGAAGAAAGGACGACTAACATTTCATTAAATTCAACTAACATTTGTCGTTTGTTTTTACTGTTCAAAAAATACTAACAATTGTAGTAAAAATTAACCACATATGTTAGTAAAAAATAAGCAAACAATTACTTTTTTATATGTTTAATTAAAAAAAAAAAGTTTGAAAAAATTAATGTAAAATCATAAAACAGTCATTTGATGTGGTTTGTTTTTTAAATGAACTACAAGGTTAGTAAAAAATTTAATTTTTTCTACTAATGACTGACATTTACATTAAAAGTAAAGAAACCAACCCAAACAACTACAAATTTTTAAAACAGAAGCTCCCTAAGTGTATAATTAAAAACCGGTCTACTCACTTTTCTTTCAGATCAAATGTATTTATAATTTTTTTTAACCTTTAAATAATTAACTCAAAATTCAAAATATTTTATTATTTTTACTATTAAAAAAATAAAGAATTTTTTTTTATGCCTGGAAAAATAAGTTTAAAAAAATAGTTCTTTGTTGTTTAAATGTATATTCCTTTAAAAACAAAGTTTACTGATTACTTTTTAAATAAACTACAATCAGTTACTGTTAAAATATTGTGAGTGTAAGAACGTATTGTCGTTGTATGTTATTCTAGTACAGGTGTGGTAAGACATTTGTTCTTGAGTTTCAAAAATTTATAAAATTAGTCTTAAAAAAAATCTGCCACCCAACTCTCATGCAAAAACCTAAAAAAAACTCACAGGGAAAGTATCCCAACTGATACACGCCGATTTTTAAGAAATTCGGCTATATCCCAGCAAACTTTGGTAATGGGTGCGATAAAGTAATGCATTACCTTGTAATGTGTACTAATTACCTGTAGCATTATTTTCCAACAAGAAGTAATGAGTTTCCGATAATTGAACACTCATGGATTACCTTGTAATGACCCCTCATTACATTTTACATTACTTCAAAACATAAAATAATGGTAGCAATTCCTATTCTCACTTTCACCATTCACCTCAGTTTTCGAACCTTATTTTCTCTTAAATAATACAAGTTTATAAATTTTTTATTGTCCAATCGTCTTTACAGTAAACCAATATTTATAAATCTGAAATCAAAATGGAACTAATAATTAACACTCGGGAAATAATGAGATTACAAAATTGAGGTGAATGGTGAAAGTGAGAATAGGAATCGCTACTAATGACTTACCGATCATCAATTACATAATGCATGAATTATAAACGTTAAGTAATTATTAATATATATTTTTGAAAATCTATTTATAGACACATTACTTTGTGATTTTTTGAAAGCATAATGGTAAGGTGTATATTTTTGATATCACGAACGAAAACACGAAGCACAACAACTCATCTACATGTTAAGCAATAAAATATTGTATGTATCGATAGCTCATTTGGTAGAGTTCTCGCCTAACTAATTGTTAAATACCAGAGACCCCAGGTTCGAATCCCAGCATGAAAAAGTTATTTATTTAATAAAAAAAAAAGTTATTTATTTAACTAAAAAAAAATATCTGTAAAAAAAATTTTTATGCATTTTTTTTATGAAAATCTATTTATAGACACATTACTTTTTCCCACCATGTAACCATATAAGTAACCAGTTACTTTACCCATTACAAGGTAATATGTTCCTTTGAGGCTCATCGCCTGTAAAATTCATCAGTGAAGTAACGTGTAAAGTAATGCATGAAGCCCTATGGCGATACATTACTTTACCCATGATTTGGTAATGTGTGGTTTTGCTGGGATTGTAAAGAATCAAATTAAAGGCAGACCTGCATTTGCTTGGGTGCCATATCAAAGATTTATGGCTTAAAAAAGGGAGTTGATAAAGGATATTTTTTCAGTTTTTTCACATATTTTTAATTTTTGTTCTAAATTAACCAATACAAGGCCGACATGATTCTGTACAAAAACTATTCAAACAATTTTAACCATCTTTTTCACCGCTTAGATATGAGTTATGACAGCTAAAATAAAGTTTGTATATATTACTCCACTTCCCTCTACAACGTATCCAAATTGTATTAAGATCTGACTATATTTTCCTTGTCAATGTTTTCCAATAAAATGATTGTCAGTGATTTCCATTAAATTGTTAAAATATCTTTAAAACTGGAAAATTATTAAATTATCTCAAAATATTCATTAATTTCCAAGTACTAATTCGCAAAGAGAATTTACATTAATTTGACTATTCGTATCATCAATACTGGGAAACAGTAGATTTGGATGGATAGCGTGTGAATTTCCCCTAAAAAAAAGCACAATTGCTTAAAATTTAGCTTGAATTAAAGTCGATTTCAAATTCTAGTACTTGTTTATTTAACAAAAATGTTTCAAACTTAAATTTTTGTATACCTGTTGTATGATTAAGAAATAAAATTTACTTAGGTTAGGTTAGGTCGAAAAGAGGATTCGGAGAAGGGAATTACTTCCCTAAACCGACTCAAGTCCCTGAGGACTTACACTTAAGCCAGAATGTCGGCTTGTTGTGCGCTCTAATAAAATTTACTTAATAAAACTGGCAATGAAATATTGATACTGAAAAATAGTGTTGGAATTCAAATTGAAATTCCAAAAAATTGTTTTTGTATCCGTTAGGATGTGATGCTAAGAGTCAAAAACTGTAAACGATCGCCGGTTCAATTCTCAGTAGTATTATACATGGTGTCCGCCGGGAAGGTATACTACTTTGTTTTGCCGCCATTTTGGTAAACATTAGTCTTGACAGTTCATATTTGGCAGTCGTGAAGTAGACACGAGCTAAATATATTATGGAAAAATATTCGATAAACCAACGTGTTTTAATCGTTAAAACATTTTATTAAAATCAATCATCGATTACTGTGACGATGAGAAAGTTACGTGAAATTTTTGGGAGGAACAACGCACTATTTATCGTTTAGTGAATGATTTCGAAGAAAGAGGGTCTGTAGGGGATAGGCCCAAGCATTGACCACAACGTACTGTAAGATCGGCTGAAAACATTACTGCTGCATCAACCTCAATTCGACGCCGTGCTCAGGAGCTTGGTCTTCAAAGAAAAACGTTGGCCAAAATTTTGCACAAGGATTTGCATTTGTTTCCATTTAAGATTCAATTGACACAAGAGCTTCTTCCACAAGACCATTTACGTCGCCGTACATATGTAACATATGGATGTTAAAGCTCGCCCATGACAACCCCGATTTTCATGAAAAAATCATAATGAGTGGCGAGGCACATTTTCATTTGAATGGATATGTGAATAAACAGAATAGTCGGTTCTGGCCAATGGAAAACCCTCAAATTATTTATCGGTCACCTTTGCAATCCACTAAAAGTGACAGTCTGGTGTGCAATTTGGTCAGGAGGAATCATTGGACCTTACTTCTTTGAAAATTAAAACGGCGTAACGGTAACTGTGAATGGGGAGCGATATCGTGGTATGATTGAAAACTTTTTAACGCCACAACTGCATGCTTTGGGCTTGATTAACATGTGGTATCAACAAGACGGTGCCACATCGCATACAGGCAGTATTACAATGGAATTACTGCGAGACCTCTTTTCACAACAAGTTATTTCAAGAAATGGTGATGTTGATTGGCCTCCACGGTCGCCTGATTTGACTGCTCCGAACTTCTTTTTGTGGGGATATCTGAAAGGCAAGGTTTATGCAAACAAATCAGAAACGCTTGAGCAACTCGAACAAAATATTCGTGATGAAATTAATGAAATACCGCGTGAAATGTGTGAGAATGTAATGAAAAATGTGCTCAAAAGGGCTCGCAGTTACGAAGCTAACAGAGGCGGACATTTATCTATTATTGTATTCCATACATAATTGCCGACATTAAATAAAACATTTATCAATATAAGATCCATTCTCTTTCATTTAATCAAAAATTATAAACAAACAAAGTAGTATACCTTCCCGGCGGACACCCTGTACATTTGGTAGAGGAAAGATTTTTATAAAGAGACAGATTTATAATTTAAAGTACTTTAATCAATTGGCACATAAAATAATCACTTGGATGAAACGAAACTGGGATAGTTTGGTCACTCTCTTGTATCTGTTAAATTTTATGTTATTAATAAACTTTATTTTTATAGAAAAATTTTGCATTTTTGGTTTTGACCAATGGAGATCAATGGAGAGATGTAGCTTTTTAGACATAACTATGATTTTTTACGTTTTTTTTTCTAGGTTTTTTAATGTTAATAGTTATTATTTTTGGATTGGGCATAATCTAAGACAAAGATTAAAATTTAAATAAAATCTCAACCCATTCAGAACCTGTAGTCCATTTATGTTTTAGCTTTAGTATTATATTTATTTCTCCGAAAGGGGGAGCAGTAAAGCGCGAAAAGCAGCTCAAAATTGATTTTTAATCATAGGATAAAGTTTTGTCAAAAATCTTCAGCGGTTTAAGCTCGGTCGTCAAAGAGTTAATATCTCTATTGGAACAACAGAAAATCTGCCACGGTAATATAATTTCGACTGCCTCTACAGAAATTCGGTGATAGCTGCCAAAAACTTCGGGCGCTACAACAGAAACGGTTGCTACGATCGAGTCTGATTTCAGGGTGTAGAGCATGCGCTTCTACAGCAATTAATATACAGACAAATTTCATACGCCATGATGCAGAATTACATGTGTTTGTTTTTTTTTGCACACTGAGGCGTATGAAATTGCCCTTTATATTAATTGCTGGAGCCGCACATTTTGTAGAGTAACGATAAAAAACACCATTTCCATCAAAACCAGAGTTGTAATATTTTAAAAACTATTCAACCGAAACTGGAGAGTTAAGCCTGAAGTGTTTTCCTAGTTTTAGAACAATTTTTAATTAAAGTTAAAATAACGAAAGTTTGACTTAATTTAATGATATTGTCTCTAACAACAATTTACTTTAAACACTTTCTTCAAACTAAAATAAAGGGTCCACCAAATAACTTCTTTTTTTTTTTGAACTCCTGAACCAAACTAAAATAAAGGGTCCACCAAATAACTTGTTTTTTTTTTTAACTCCTGAACCAATTGGACTTTATATGGCGTCATACAAAGGTCTTTATGCAAAATTCGTCTCAATGATGTCTCCGAAATGTTCAATTGTTGAGAACGACGGTGAATTGATGTTGATGGCGCTTCACGCACGCTTCACGCACACAATATTCACGGCTATACGCACTGTTTTTGGCTTTTCACGCTTTGGTTTATCGATGAGGATGCCAGTTTCTTTCACTTTTTTCACAAGATAACGAACATACGGACCATATTCGTTCAGCGGAAGGATAAAACTAATTATCTGTCAAATCAGACATGAGCTAAGTGTTACCATTCACGAAATAAGCACTAGTTGAAAAAAACGTTAGATGGCGGACCCTTTATCACAATATTTGCCGTTTGAAATATTTATAGAAGTAAAACTATAACTGTAAATCTATCAAGTAAACATCAATCAACGTGAAAAATTGTTCCAACCGATCAGTTAGCAAAAACGGGTTTAACTGTATACAAAAAAAGCGTATACTTGTATGAGTCATTCCATGTAAGACCGTACGATTTCTGCTAAAAATTTACTTTGATGTCTCCGATGTCAAAAAGCTATGTGCATTTGAAAATCGTCAAAATCGTGAAAAATCTTCCGACATGACAACTTTTAAACTAATGTTTTTCTAAAACTAGTGAATGGAATTTAAAGTTTAATACCTTATTTTAAAGGTATTTGAACCTTCTTTTTAAAATTTTTTTTTTTTTTAATTAATTTTTTTATTTTTAAAAATTGTTTTTTTTTTAATTAATTTCGGTTTTCCACCATCTTCAAAGAAGTAGAAAAATCTGAAAAAAGTATTTTCTTAAAGCCCAATATAACCTTAATATTCCCTGTAGAATGGAAGTCGAATGGATTCTATTTTTTTTCGATTTTTTTCCATTGTAGTACCACGAAAAATTACCTTTTGTATATGAACATTATAATTTGAAGCGTGTTAACGAAAATAGTAATGCATGCATGTATGCAAAAACACACACTAAAGCTATGTACAGACGGTTGTCAGATCTTACAGTATTGTAAGATCTGGCAATGTGCTGGCAATGCACTGACAATGAAACATGTTTAGCAAAAGGTAAATTGTTAGTTCAATTTCATTGTCAGACAATTGTCAAACAATAAATTTATCTTATTTTCAATTTCTAACGAGCTTTCAACCTCCGTATATTTACAAAAATAAAGCAAATCAAACATATTAGCTAGGTTGATACTACAAAATAAGCAATTGCAACGATTTTAGCTGCATATGTATTAGAAAGTAGCGAGGATGAAGACAAAATATTTTTGCAAATTGCAGTTGAAAGAGGTGCGGAGATTTGCCCATTTTCCTTTGCAATCGTTCACACTTATCTGGATGGCATCTGCGACCTCTTGCCATAAAATATCTTTAGGAAGTTAATACTCAGCACAACCAGCATCCCATAAACTTCGCCGTACCTCAACTTCCTCAATAAGTTTGATAATACTTTCGTGTGACCACACGGATTCCACCTTTTTGCGATAGGATCTTTGTTTGGGTGTTGGTTTTTTCCCGGCTTTAGAGTTAGTTGGCGACTGGGAACCTCTTGGTGACTGGGTACGAAACATCAAGTCAGTTGGCTAATATTTGCAATCTATGACTCAGGTTTCATTAATGGAAACGTCGCCATCCATTTTTTTATTTAATTTGATTTCCTATTTTGTTTCACTTTTGATTTTTAATATTATTAATAAGAACTTTTGTTTTTTTTTTTCATTATTTATGGACAGTGCCGCCAATAGAAACATTTCTGTTACAATACTGCCATTGTCAGATGCATTAATTTAAACACATCTGCCAATAAAAAATTGTTTACAATGTCTTGCAATTATCTGACAATGACAACGTAGGGTGCTCACACGAATGTCAGATGTCTGACAATATTGTTGTCTTACAATGTACAGACAATGCTTTTTCTGACAATGCACAGTGGGGTGGGCCTAGTACATTTTGCGGCATCAACTAAACCGCTAAGTTTTTATACAAGTTATGCACATGGTTGAAAAGAGGATTACTTGTAGATATCAGAAACGTGAAAAAACATATTTGCGTAGTGCAAATATTTTTCGCAAATCGCAAAAAACCGAGTTCGCATACTCCACCGCTAAGTGTTTTAATAAGTTCTGCACATGGTTGAAAAGAGAATCACTTATAGATATCAGAACCGTGGAAAAATTTATTTGCGTAGTGCAAAGTTTTTTCGCAAATCGCAAAAAAAACAAATTCGCATACTTAACCGCTATGTTTTTATATAAGTTTTGCACATGGTTGAAAAGAGAATCACTTGTAGATATCAGAAACGTGAAAAAAAATATTTGCGTAGTGCAAATATTTTTCTCAAATCACGAAAAACCAAATTTGCATACTCAAGTACTTAGTTTTATTTTTAAGATATTCACATCGTTCAAAAGAGCATCACTTTTAGATATCAGAGACGCGAAAAATATATTTGAGTGTTGCAAATATTTTTAGCTAATCGCAAAAAAAAAGAATTATCATTATGGCCCGCTTAGTTTTAATGGCTGAAAAGGGGATTACTTATAGATATTAGATACGCAAAGAGATGTATGAGCTAACTTCCAAATTCGCTAATTTAAAAAAAACCAAATTCCTATCTATTTTTTTTTTCTAATAAAAAAAATGAAGTTAAGAAATAATGTATATATTTATATACATTTTAGAAGGGTACATATATTTATTTTAATTCATTGTTAACAGTAGTAGAAAATGTTATTTAAAAAATAGTAAGTTAATTAAAGCTAATAATAAGATTAATCATGATATAAAAGGTCCTTTGCCTCTTCAGGCAGTTCATTAATTGTCTTTATCGGACTTTTACGTTTTTCTGTTATTATTAGATCTGATAAGTAAGAAGTTAGAAACGTCTTGGAGGTTTTCTTTTCTGCCACATTTTCTTGAATTGAATTCTCTGTTTTTTTTTGAATATTTTTTTTTTTCATAGCCTTTTGGGCTTCTTCTGATAAGAATCCAACAGGTAATTTTGAGTTATTAATAACATCTGTACTGTGTATTAATATTTTATGCAACGTTGGTGACATATTGTACCAGGGGTAATTTTTAACGAATAGTTCTGCTGTTTCGGTAGTAAAATTTTCGATGTTATTAAAAAAATCGCGAAATTTTTCGCGTGATACATTGCAAATCAAAATTAAGTATATATTTAACAAATGACATTTGTTCTAGTTATCCATGCAAAATTTCAGACAGATCGGGTCATTAGATCGTCAGAAAAATAAAAATATCTAACACAGCTCAAAAAAAAATAAATTGGCAATATCTTTTGCAAAAATCAAAATTTTGCAAAACTTTTCAAATTGTTTTTTTTTTGTTTACAATTCTTAACCGAAAAATTTATTTTTTTTGCATGCTTTCTTGTTCATCAAAATGGAAAGTTACATTTAATAAAACACTTTCGTAGAAAATTCGTTATAACTTTTTACGGGAACAGATCTAACAAAATATTTTTTTTAGTAAGGATAGAGTACAAAGTATGGAAATTTTACCTAAATTTTTTGATGTTATTAAATAAATCGCGAAATTTTTCGCGTGGTACATTGCAAATCAAAATTCAGTATAAATTTAACAAATGACACTTATTCTTATTATCCATGCAAAATTTCAGACAGATCGGGTCATTAGATCGGCAGAAAAATAAAAATATCTAACACAACTCAAAAAAAGTAAATTGGCAATATCTTTTGGAAAAATCAGAAATTTTACAAAAAAAATATTCGAGCAAAGTTGAAAATCGAACAAGTTTGTTCTACAGAGTACGCCAGAGCACGGCGGGCATATTAAATTCGTAATCTAGATAGTATTAGCTTTCATATGCATACGGTTTTAGGGTCTCCCTCCCCTGCGTTCAAAATATAGGGCTATTGAAGCATTAAGTTTCTCTTAATTTTTATTAAAAAACTAATCTCGTCTATGTGCTACCAGCATCTTTTTTTACAAATGTATTAACATGAAAAATTAATGATTTTGTATTACTACTAATGATTTATTACTTAAAGGTAGTGACCTAAGTGGTTAAACACGCACAACACTGGCTTATGTTAGTACCTCTTTTTAATATGAAACATTTTTGGAAACAAAACTTTGACTTTGGCAGCTTGCCATCGTACCAATAATTAGAATATCTCAAAAAACTAAACGGAACTAGTTTCGGCAAGGTCTTATCTATTAGATTTGCCAATTAGTTTGAAAAAATTCGAAGATTTAAAATCGGGCTTTTTGCCGGAGACAAGACAAAAGTTGTAAGTTCACACTGTTGTTAGACATTTTCTGAACATTTTTCTGACAATAATGTAAGATCTGACAATCGTCTGTACATAGCTTAACAAATTCATATTGTTCGTGAGCATTATTTGTTTTGCTTTTTCTATGTGCCGTTAGAATTTTTTTGTATGTTTTACTTTACTGCAATGTACTACAATGGAAAAAAAATCGGAAAAAATAGAATCCATTCGACTTCCATTCTGAAATTTACAGGGAGTAAAAAATACTTTAAAAAAATACTTTTTTCAGATTTTTTGACTTGTTTGAAGATGGTGGAAAACAGAAATTAGTTAAAAAAAACAAATTTTTAAAAATAAAAAAAATTAATAAAAAAAATAAATAATTGTTAAAAAGAAGGGGCAAATACCTTTAAAATAATGTATTAAACTTTAAATCCGTTCACTAGTTTTAGAAAAACATCAGTTTAAAGGTTATCATGTCGAATGAGTTTTCACGATTTTGACGATTTTCAAATGCCCATAACCTTTTCAAAAAATATTTTTAAGTTTTTTCTGGAAACACGGGTAAAATATTTTTTAATATTTAATACTTCTGGCAAATTTGAAGTAAATCGGAAGAGGTGCTGTAAAAAACGTGTTCGGTCTGACATGGAATGACTCATATATAAAATATTGCGAAAAAAAAACTTTAAACGAAAGATTTATGGTGTTACTAAATATATTTCCGTTTTAGTTTAAAAAAAAACAAAATAAAAGTCAATACAAAAACCAAACAACAAAATTTAAAGCATATTTAGTAAAAAAAAAAAAAGCTAAAGAGAAAGTTGACTTAAATTGGACAATAATTTAAGGGAAATTCAAGTTTAACTCATTAAAGGCACGTCATAAATACGCAGTCAAATTTTTAGCCAAACTTTGCATATGCATGGGAAAGTCTACAGATTTTAAAATAAAGAAAATTGCAAATTAGTTTTCTCATTTTTTTTTGTTTATTAGCTTATTTAAAATACATTAAAAAGCAATAATGCGTTCCGATAAATGAATTTTTCTGAGTGCTGAAAAAGTTATAAAAAACGCAAAAATTTTCGATAATAAAATATGGTTTTCAAATTTTTCTAATACATCTGATTTTTGCGGAAATTGAGGTGAAACTTAAGAAAAATTTAACTTAAAATTTAATCACACATGCGCGGTTTAAAGAATTACGGGATCAAATCTTATTTTAATGATAAACATTAGCATAACTATTATTATATGCTAATATTAAATCGATCGGATAATATTGTTTGTCTCCTTATTAATTTGTTCTTTAAAATAGTTAAAAAGTAAAAAAAAAAATGCAGTACAAAATTGAGTGGCACATCCACGGTTTAAAGAATTGTGGAATCGAATAGGTCTTGAACGGTAGATATCATCATTACTTTCATTATGTGAAAGCGCTAAATGGATCGGAGAAACTTTGAAATATCTACAAAATTTTTTCTCCAAAATCGCTAAAAGGCTAACTTCAAATTAATGGCACACCCTCAGCTTCAAGAATTATGGGGTACAATATATTTTGAAGTGTACATGTTATCATAACAATCATTATGTGAAAGTGCTAAATAGATCGGTTTACGGTTTTGCATCACTTTTAGCTCCACAGTACGCTTACAATACAAATTTAAATTGATTGGCACATCCGCAGTTTAAAGAATTATAACTTTAAATCTGGCCTATATGATAGAAATCGCCATTACTATTTTTAATTTACTCGAACAATTGTTCGAATAAAATTCATCGATGAATCGAGTAACGGTTAACCGATTGATTACCCTAGTAAGTGCTAGAAGTAATGCCTGTAAGTTTAATCAATATATGTTGAAGTTAAGTTCTCTATGAAACAAGACCCCAATGAAATAAGTCCCCAAACCAAAAATGAAATAACCCAGCAAAAACCACACATTACCAAATCATGGGTAAAGTAATGTATCGCCATAGGGCCTCATGCATTACTTTACACGTTACTTCATTGATGAATTTTACAGGCGATGAGCCTCAAGGTAATTCATTACCTTGTAGTGGGTAAAGTAACTGGTTACTTATATGGTTACATGGTGGGAAGAAGTAATGTGTCTATAAATAGATTTTCATAAAAAAAAATGCATAAAAATTTTTTTTTACAGATATTTTTTTTTAATTAAATAAATAACTTTTTTTTTATTAAATAAATAACTTGGTCATGCTGGGATTCGAACCTGGGGTCTCTGGTATTTAACAATTAGTTAGGCGAGAACTCTACCAACTGAGCTATCGATACATACAATATTTTATTGCTTAACATGTAGATGAGTTGTTGTGCTTCGTGTTTTCGTTCGTGATATCAAAAATATACACCTTACCATTATGCTTACAAAAAATTACAAAGTAATGTGTCTATAAATAGATTTTCAAAAATATATATTGATAATTACTTTACGTTTATAATTCATGCATTATGTAATAGATGATCGGTAAGTCATTATTTTATGTTTTGAAGTAATGTAAAATGTAATGAGGTCTCATTACAAGGTAATCCATGAGTGTCCAATTATCGGTAACTCATTACTTCTTGTTGGAAAGTAATGATACGGGTAAGGAGTACACATTACAAGGTAATGCATTACTTTATCGCACCCATTACCAAAGTTTTGCTGGGAAGGCCCCAACAATTTCTAATAAAAAAAATTGGGGTCTTATTTCTTTTTTTGGGGCTTTATTTCATTTTTTTTTTTGGGACTTTATTTCATAATGAAATAAGGCCCCAATATGAGAAATGAAATAAGTCCCTAGGGTGAATGCAATAACCCCCACTGAAATAACCCCCACCGCCGAAATGAAATAAGCCCCACCAAATTTATAAAAAATTTAAAGTGGGGCTTATCTCATTTTTGGTGGGCAAAGTTTCATTTTAATACGTGGGTATTATTTCATTTTATTACCCACCACATTTGGGGGGGGGGGGGTTAATTCATTTTCATTGGCGGGGATTAATTCATTTTGGTGGGGATTAATTCATTTTGGTGGGCACAAATTCGGCGGGGCTTATTTCATTTTCGGTGGGCACAAATTCAGTGGGGCTTATTTCATTTCGACGGTGGGGGTTATTTCAGTGGGGGTTATTTCATGCACCCAAGTCCCCAAATAATATTTTTGGGGGTGTTATTTCATTTTCTTAAAAATCAAAATTTTTAAGGAATGTAAGCAACCAATCTCATGCAAAGCACGCAGAAAAAACTTTATTTCGCGAAGCCGCGTGAAAAAAAACACCCAGAAGATCTTGTTTTCAAATCAGATGTCAAATCCGTTGAAATCTTATATTTTAAGACATCAAGTAACATTTCTTTGAAATGTCATAACTTTTTATGTCCCAAAATACCAACCCACACCAAGATTTATTGTTTTTTAATGATTATTTTTTTAAAAGTCTATTTTATTAAAAATTTTACGTATATTAGTGTCTAAACGTTAAATAAACAGAAGATAAAAAACAATCAATTAGCTGTTTAAATGACAAAGCTATGACTGGTCAAATTATATTACTTATTGTCTAAAAATAAGATTTCAACGGATTCGACATTGGATTTGTAAAAACAAGTTTTTCTGTGTGGAGGACTTCGACCGCTCTTAGGGTTTTTTCCTCCGTAGAACGCGAAATAAATAAATAAAGTTTTTCTGCGTGCGACACAAAAAAAAAAACTATCAATTCGTTTGCTATATTTTTTTTAGGGTACAAGAATAATCTTCCAGTAAAATGAGGCTTTACTTCATTATGGAATAAAACCCCAAAAATTGCTGCGTTATTTTATTTTATTTTGGGGATTTGTTTCATTTTGTTGGGGCTTTTTTCATTTTTTTTTTTTTTTGGGCATTGTTTCATAATGAAATTAAGCCCCAAAAAATGGGGAGTTATTTCATTTTTGGTTTGGGGACTTATTTCATTGGGGTCTTGTTTCATAGAGCCGAAGTTAAGGTGCGTTTTCGCTCAATTTCGCCATATCTTCTTAAGTATAACACAAAAAGTGTAATTTTTGAACTGTAGTTATATCTTGGTAAGAATAATTTATACCTTAATTTATTCATTTTTATGGATTAGTTTTTGAGATTTGCTCTAAACCCATTTTAGCCCATATCGCCTGTTGGTAGAAGTTGATAGAGCAAATGTTGGTAAAATTATATATTGTTTATTTTTCGTACCGATAAAGTGGTATAAATTAAACACGTGCACAGTTATATCTGTTTATACCAGTTCTTTTATATTTTGGGTTTGAGTAGATATTGGTGGGTATTTTTTTGTTTCTGTTATAAGTAGGTAGTGGTGTGCTCTCAAGTAGATATAGTGTAGTGAGTAAAAAGAGAACGAGAGAAATACACTGGTTGTATTTTTTTTCCATCAAACAAATAAAACTGTTATTTATGGTTATACCATAGATAAACATTGTATTTGTAAACAATTCAAAGAAATGCTTAAAAAAGTTAAAAAGCGTGCAACTATGTAGTAAAATAAAAAATTTCACTACTGTGGGTAAAAATGATCTAAAAGCATACGAAATTGCTCAAAAAATAATTAAAAAAATGTTTTATGTGTTTTAGAAAAAAAAGCATCACTTTGAAAATTTGATTTTTGGTTATCATCAATTTTTTAGATTTTCACTTCTAATACATCTTTAGAAAGGTGTTGACCACAGCCTGGGATTTTAGTCAAAAATTAACCCTTAACTGCACGTTCTTACTTTTTTTTTTATAAAATTCACTTCGAAAAAAGTCAAAAAATGGAAATTTGGGTGCCAGGAATATTATTTTTTTGATATGTCGTAGTGAATGTCGAAAAATCGATGGCACAATATCGATTGCTAAATCTACCCACCCTAATGTACATATTTAAATTGTACCGACAATTTTGTTTTAAAAATAATAGCAATAGTAACAATATGTTAAAAAAAAAAATAAAAAATAAATGCTCGTCATATGTATTAATGAAAAAAATCTTTAATGTTTGTTGATATGCTTTGCTAATGTAGAAGGATAGTATATGATGACATTAGAGAAAAGAACTGCCATTTAAAGTTTTAACTGAAAGTTAAACTGGCAACTATGATAATGACTAGAGAAAAAACAAACACACTATAAATAGAAATCGTTCGTGGTAAATTTCATTCTAACTCAACACACAGAGTAATGTGGGATTTAAAGTTACCCAATTTCTTCAACGTGTGAGTTAAATAGATGATATTTACGATTAACACTAAAATGGCACGAAGAATGTTGATGAAGACCGTAGTGGGTCAGAAAATGCATTCCATTCATGCTAGTGTCTAATAACTTTTTCTGTGTTTTTTTCTAATAGTCAAAGTAAATTATCATATAAAAATTATAATTTTTCTGTTAATTTAGAGAAAAATTTGTCATGATCTAAAACCGAACAAATAAAATCTCACAAATAAAAAATAATAAAATAAAAAATCGCCCGTTTTCGGATTTTTTTTTAAATTTTAGCGATTTTAGCGATTTTTATATTTTTGGCGTTTTTTGCCAATTTTGTTGATTTTTCAGTTTTAGAAATTTATGTCTATTTTTTCAATATTAACGGTTTATTAAGCTTATCGATTTTCCTTTAATTTTGGCAGTTTTATCTCAAAGTGTTTTGTTTTCAGTTTGGGCGATTTTTTTTCAAATTTAGTGATTTTTTTAATTTTTAAAGATTTTTTTAAATTTTAGCGTTTTTTTTTCAATTTTGTCGATTTTTTTCAATATTAGCGATTGGCTTAATTTATGACAATTTTTTTTAAATTTTAGCAATTTTTTCAGTTTTGGCGATTTTTTTTTTAATTTAGGCGTTTTTTTTCAATTTCAGCGATTTTTTTTTTTGCAATTATATCGAGTTTTTTAATTTTTGGCAATTTTTATTTTATTTTAGCGATTTCTTTCAGTTTGGGCGATTTTAGCGTTTTTTTTTAATTTTTGGCGATTTTTTCCAATTTTAGTATCTTTTCATTTTAAACGATTTTTTCAGTCTTAGCGATTTTTTCAGTTTGGCAGATTTTTTTTTTAATTTTTGACGATTTTTTTTTTTAATTTTAGCAATTTTTAACGTTTGTTTTAAGTTTTAGCAATTTTTTTCAGTTTGGTCGATTTTTTTTATTTGTTTTTAATTTCTGGCGATTTTTTTAAATTATTAGATTTTTTTAATTTTGGTGATTTTTTGCAATTTGGGATTTTTTTAATTTTAGCGTTTTTTTTTTATTTTTTGGCTATTTTTTTCCATTGTAGTGTCTTTTGTGTACATTAGCCACAATTTTTTATTTTATTTCACTATTGATCATTTTTAAATACAAAATTCCCTAAAGTTGTTTGTATAATATATGTTGTACCTCAGTTATTTAAAAATACTTGTAGTACTACAGTTATCTGAGAACAAAAAACAAATGCAAACAAATATTTCATGCAAAACCACAAATATCTGTTATTGGTTTTATGAGTTGGGTTAGTGTGCATGTGTAAAACCATACCATATCAGTTACACTCATTCTCTTATTTAGAACATATTTAACATGTATGTATCTGTTTTATTTGTTTTGCTAATACAAACAGTTCTACTGATGCACGTCTTTAGTATAAATTTGAGGGTTAACGGTTTTAGGCTACTTCGTTTTATATTGAAAAAGTTATACCCTAAAGAGTTGAACAACTTTTAGAAGCTACAATCAAAATTAGGGTAAATTAGGGTAGTTTTTAATTGAGTATCGCATATTAGCAGTATAAATATTAAAATTTAATATGTTTGCCTGGTCAAATTCGTTGCCTCAAAAATGATGATACCTTCGAACATATTGTATATTGTTCTTAAAATGGTTTATACACACAGAAAAATAAAGCGCCAACCGAATTGAAAAGTGTATTTTAATTGGCACATCTTATAAATTCAGTTATTACAACGATATTTACATTAGATTTCTGAATATTTTGGTTGTTGTGACTAATATTCAGTTGAATTAACCGAACTTTGTTGTAAAAACTAATGTAAAGTTGTAATAACAGAATTCGGGTCGTAGCAACCGAATCTCAGTTGGCAAATAGCTAAATTTTTCTCTGTGTGTAGAACAATGGATCCCAAATGGCGGTCCATAAGAGTATTCCAGGGGGTCCGCGAAGAGTTCCTACAAAATTAATGTTTTAAACAAATTAAAAATACACAATATTTTTACAATTTCATTAATATGCTTGTTTTCCTATACGTGTTAGTAAATCCCATACAAAATTTGACATTGGACAAGTTAAGTGTTAACTGTTTTAATTTTTGCAACTTAGATAAGATAGAGTTTGTATTCAAATATATTAAAAGTACTGTCAACCGTTTTTTTCGCATCCATGTTAAGTGCGAGGAATAAAACAAGATACTACTGTATCGTATTTGAACTTACAATATTGTTGCGAGTGTGTAAGTTGTAACAATGTCATATTAATTTAAAAAAAAATTAGTAGTAATTTAATAAAAACCATCCATTATTTATATTTGAGTGCAAACGAAATAAATTTTGGAATATTTTAAACTTTGTATAATGGAAAAATTCAATGTCCTATCGGTCAGATATTCCTAACTTATATACAATCGATGAAATAATTTCTAGCAGAGAAATACATTTATATATTTTTTCATCAACATAACAATCAAAGAAACAAAACATTAGGCTTTTTATATTTTTAAATAACTTTTGAAAAAATTCCATCAAAAAAGGTAAAAAATTTGCACATAATTATTTGGCAACAATTTTTCACAATTATCTTTTTTCACGATTGTGATCAAGATGTTTAATAAAGATTTTTAACCAATTTAATTAAATTTATCCAATAAAAAAATAGCCGATTAAAAGTAATGGGTCGAAAAGGTACACTGTGTCAATAATGACTTAATAAGCTACAAAGTATAGTCTGTATTCATGAGCGTATGAGTGTTATTTAATTGAATTAAAATCACTCATACGTCATGATGTTTACAATTTGTATACTTTTCTGTATTTTTTCTAAATTTCCGCCGTTATATATGAAATTATTTTTACAAACTTCAATTGAATTTTAATGACTTTTGTGTTTTACTTGTTTTTCCTCGAACTGCATGAAAAATGTTTTCCGTTGCAATTATTGCTTCATTTCCTGTCCGTATTTATTAACTTCCGTCTTTTGAAATAATTTCTTGCTCTTATTATTTTATTTATTTCAATTCTCTCTGCTGCTCTGAATTCTGTAAGTTTTTTTTTTACATATTTTCAGGATTTTTTCTTTTTTAATTTAAGGGTTTTCCAGCATTTATTTATTTTTTTTTTGTAGTAGTTGTTGTTGTTATTCATTCATTTTCCTTACTATTGTATAATAGCTTTTTCATGTCACCAGGCATAAAATATCGTTTTTTTTTAACATACGAGGGCGGTCCCAAAATTAGCCGACCTGTCGTAGCGGCAATAGTTTAAAAACAATTACTTTGGTGAGAAGTGACAAACTTATAAAACATATGTTTTAAGTTTCAAGGCACCACGTTGTTTAGTATTTGTTTTTGGAGCCATCAAAATAAACGATCTCAGTGAATTTGTAAATATGTAAAAAATTGGTCACTGCTATATAATTCAATACTTTCAGTTGAAAGGTTTCAGTCCAACCAATAATAAAGCCGAGATAGATTCTACTCTAGGGCAGTCTGCTCCTTCGTTTACGACTATAAAATATTGGGTGTCAGAGTTTAGTCAAGGCCGTACGAGCCACCAAGATGAACACCGTAGTGGTCGAACAATAAGAAAATCCACAAATTGGTATTGGATGATCGTAGGCTGAAGGTGCGTACGGTGTAGGCTTGGCCAATATTGTTCGTTTCAGTGAGCTGTCTTTCTAGTTCAATTAATCTCAATGAACTAGGTCGCTCTTCTAGTTCAATCGATTTTTTAACAATTTCGTTCAATCGTTCGTTTTTTTGATAATTTTAAGCCAATTATTCATATTAGACACTTCCCTTCAACATTAATAAAATTGAGCTGGTAACATTGAAAAAAAACGAAACTAAACGCAAAAGTAACATAAAGAAAATAAATATTACTGAAACGACAAAAATTAACGAAAAGAGCAAAAGAATAAAAGTAGATTGCGGACTAGCTCAGTAGTTATAACTACACAGCTCTAATAAGCTGGCTGAAACGATAATCATTTCAAAAAGTTCTATACATCGCATATTGACCGAAAATTTGGAAATGAGAAAGCATTGCGCAAGATGGGTGCAGCGTTTGCTCACAATAGAACAAAACAGCGTCATGAGGATGTCTCAATAAGGTGTTTGGCAATGTTTCGTCGTAATAAAGACGAATTTTTGAGTCGATTCTTAAAAATGGATGAGACATGGATTCACCACTTCACACCTGAGATATAGGATGAGTCAGAGCAGTGGACTAGAATGGGATAATCGTGTCCTGCAGGCAAGGTCAGGGCATCTGTTTCTTGGGATGCGCGTATTATAACTTTTAAAGATTATCTTCAAAAAACAATCAACGGGGAGTATTATGCTTATTGAAGCATTTGGTGAAAAAGAAAGTGTTGTTTAATCAAGACAATGCCCCAGTTCTCACATCTACACTTAGAATACTATGTAAGACTACTGCAAATGTAGTTAAAACAAATGAAATTTTCACTTAAAGAAAGGAACGACTTACATTTCAGTAGATTCAACTAACCATTGTTATTTGTTTTTTATTGTTCAAAAAATGAACCCCAATTGTAGTAAAAATGGACCACATATGTATGTTAGTAAAAACTAACAAACATTTACTTTTTTATTTTTTAAATAACAAAAAACAACTGTAAAAAATTAATGTAAAATCATAAAACAGTCATTTGATGTGGTTTGTTTAATTTGTTCTACAATTGACTGACATTTACATTAATAAATAAAGAAAGTGTATTACAACCCAAACAACTACATATTCTTAAAACAGAAGTTCCCTGGGTGTGCCATTGCGATGGCCAAAATCAATGAATTAAAGTTCGAATTGCTTCATCACGCACCTTATCCGCCAGATTTAGCTCCCTCTATTTTCTACTTCCAAATTTGGAAAAATGGCTCAATGGCAAAGGATGTTCCAATAAAGAAGAGGTACACAGTGGGAAAAAATGCCAATCTAACACACAACAATTAATTACGTCTAACTTACTGGTTCGATCTTAATAAAATTTGTATTAGATTCAGATGTCCTCAAGGTCATGTTACAGAAACACAATATTCATTACAAAGCGCCAAATTACAAACTTTTTGCAAAAAACATGTTTGAAGGCGTGTCACTTTTGTTTTCGTTGATGTTTTTCCAATTTTATTTTTTTTTTTTTTTTTGCTATTTGTAATCGTGAATAGTGCACAAGGAAATAGCATATCACTCACCTCTGTCATTTACCGTTGCAATTTTATTTAACCTAAAAGATACCCCTATTTTCCAAAAAAGTACCTTTATTCCAAAACTCATTTCTTATAAGTCGTTGGCAATAAAAGGGTTATATTAGAGGCCTTTAACGAAAAAAGGGTGTACTTTGGCGCTTTGTGGTACATCCGGTGTTTCTCTACCATTATATTGAGAACATATTTGTGGAAGCCGCTATCCTTCTGAGTTATCTCCCATAAATTTTTTTAAGATCGAAACAGTAGTTTAGACATAATTAATGTTTGTGTGCTAGATTGCCATTTTTTCCCACTGTGAGGCGTAGTCTGCGGATCGCTATTTCATTTCATTTATTAGTCAATGGAACTAAATTTCCGTACAGACTAAGATTAAATACAAAATTAATATGAATATTTTAAAACTAAAGATTTGTGATACAACTGGAATGGTCGTATCGTTACATTGGCAGGCCACAAGGAAGACTCGAAAGACGTTTCGTAGAATTCCGAAGAGATCCCAATTTTACATGATATTTTTTCTTTAAGCTTAAATCAAAATCCTTTTTTAAAAATTGGTAACATTGTGAATAGATTCTATAAATGTTAGGATATTTCACAATATATTCCAAGGTTTGCTTACTAGTAACACAAGGCTTAAATGCGGGCAGATGAACCCATTTTGTGTGATCAATAACGTCTAACTCCTTGCTGTCATTATGTCCCAAAAACAAAATGCTTACGCATAATTTTAGAGGTAACTTTGATCCATTCAAGATTTAAAGGAACTACACAGTCCTTACTACAAACAGGGTATCGAAGCTATTGAATATCGCTGGAAAAAGTGTATCGACCTAAAAGGAGATTATGTTGAGAAGTAAAGTAAAATTTTCCCAAATTTATTGTATTTTCTTTGTTAGGTCGGCTAATTTTAGGACCGCCCTCGTACATACCAGTATAGATTTTTTTTCTCATGTATGCTTATTGCTGTATACTTCTGTCTGTTTAATGTTTTACGATTTGGCGGAGTCTGATGATGGCGGAGTATGTAAATTGTAGTAGTCGTTCACAAAAAGGCCAACATTTTGTTGAACAACTCCATAAGAATTGTTAAAGGAAAAATGTCACAACGGAAAATTTACTATTTCAATTGGATAATAATGGAATAGCGAACAAAAGAAGGCATTGATTATGTATGACTTATATAAAATAAATGTTAATTATTAAATAAATTCAACTTAAAAGGATTTTTTAATTTAAATTAACAAGAAGCAATAGTGCACACAGAAAACGGATTCGTTGTGTTAACCGTATGTGTTGCCAGCCGAATTTTGGTAGTTGCATGATATGCCACATTATTCGGTTGCAAATACAGAATAACAACATTTTTGTAGATAGAAATATGAAGGTTGCTCCAACCGAATTGAGTTGGTAAACCCGACTGAATTTATTAAAAATTTTATTTTTAATTTTTATTAATGAAAAATATTTAAAAATATATATTATTAATAAAATAAAGGATATATAAGTAACGAGAAACCGAGATAAGGTATATTATATATTAGGCCGGGTCGATTTGTATGGAGGCAAAAAAAAACGCTCAACGTTCAAGGAAAATCGTATTCTAGGGATCAAAATAAGAAACTTTGCCGAAGAAACCATGCCTCTAAAACGAATTTTGATGTCCCGACTTTTGACCCGTAGTGTCAAATTTTGAAAAATCCCACTTTGAAACCATTTAGAGTGCCCCAATTGAATCCAACCCAATCGAATACAATTCATACATTCATCTGCTAGAGCGTCTTCCGGAGAAAGAAATAGAGACCCTAATCTTGGAAAGACTCCTTCTACTTTCTGAAATATCTCTATCCCGAGATTTGTACATTTTGCTATAAAAACACGGCTAAAAAGGCCTTCTTTCAACTTAAATTTTAACCCCTTAACGGTCACTTAGAATGATGATTTATGCATTAATCTGCTAGCGCGTCTCCCGGAGAAGAAGTAGCTCCCATAATCTTGGAGAGATTCCTCCTACTTTCTGAAATATCAAAGTTGGATTTTTCAAAATTTGACCCTACGGGTCTAAAGTCGGGACATCAGAATTCGTTTTATATCTTGTAGATCTGGTTTATGGTGTATGTTTGATAAATATATCAGAATTTACCAGAACCTACACAGAAAAAACTAAAAACGGGTTTCAATTAAAAATTTATTGAATCAATTAATATTTCAATTGATTTTGCACCTATCACGACAATGATACTATCAATTAAACCTTATATTAGAATTAAGAAGGAAAAAAAGTTATAAATAACTTCTACAAAAAAAAATATGATACTCACAAAAAAAGTGTGTGATCTATACGTTGGTATGTGTGTTTTTTGCAATGCTGAGTCTGTTTGTGTGTGTGCTTGTTTTGTTTGTTAACTTCAAATGTATTTGGCATTTTATACTGAAAATTTTCTATTTATGCATGCAGTGTATGAAAAAATAATATGATAATTGAGTCTAAAATAAAATATGTATTTATATATTTAAAAATCAATAAAAATATTTATTGATTCAATTAAATATTTGTTTAGAAACAAATTAAATTCAAATCAAATCTTTAATTAGATATTTTAGGTTGATTATTTTTTCTGTGTACAACAAAATATATTGCACTAAAAATGTAGTAACACGTGTGATAAATTTATCAGCAAAAAAACAGCTGACTATTCTGCCGTTCAAAAAATTTATTTTGTGGTAACTTGGAAAAACTCAAAATTTAATAAAAAAAAATATCGAAAAACCCAGTTTAAAACGATATCATTTTGCACTAAAAAATTTATGATTAATATTTTTCTATAAATTTTGGAATTTTTTCCTTAATTAAAATAATTTTTGATACATATGTGGCGAACAACAAAAATCAGCTGATTTATAATTTACTATACATTAACAAAAAACAATACGCTTTGTTGTCAAAAAATCGTAGTAAATATAACACGAAGTAAATATAACACCAATAATGAATACCGCTAATATAATAAGAGATGCCATATTTACCTAACCCTACAAGAAATGGATGACCGAAACTAACACATGCAAATCTTGCATCTTCCTCTAACTTATGAATTTATAAGTAACAGGAAGATGCAAAATCACACGTACACAATGTCTCCACCACTTTTTTCACATTGCCCTTAAGAAAATGAAAGAAACTTTGTTCTACGCATTGATGGATATTTCCATCAGCAGTGTCGGTCATTTGACCGGTCATATGGCCGTCACTGTTTCTTGCTGGGAACTTACCTTTAAACTATCGAATCACAAGTTCCAAAACATTATTGATACAATATTTAACAATAAATTCTTATAAATTTATTTTATATACATACTTATAATTATAATTTTCATTAATTGATATATGTTTTAGTTTTTAGTTTGTATTTTTAATTGTTGACATTTACATACACTCAAAAAAAAAAAGTTTGTAAAGTCAGCAAAATTTTAGTCAGGAGGGTGCTTGCAAAAAAATTGCTAATGTCAGCAAAATCTCGCTGATTTTCAGCAACAAAATTAGTAGATTCTGCTGAATTTTAGTAGACTGAAAAAAACGCAAAAAAATTGTAGAAAAATTGTAATTTAGTTAATTTATTTGCTGAAAGTCATAAAACATATTTTTATGATTCTTTTAAAAATAATTTACAATAATTACGAAATATAAAAATTTTCAATTTCCCACATTGACGACATGAATTAATTTAATATCTAAAAATATATAGAAAATAAATATATAACAAAAATTTTCTTTCAACTACTTACATTAATAGTAGTCTAAATTATGCTATCTTTAAGGACGCAACTGCCGAAGATAATTATAGAAACGAAACGAAAAAAAATAAACAAAAACAAACGAAACGATAAAAACACCCTTTTTGCAATAAGAAAAATTAACCATGTCTGTATATGTTTGTTTGCAATTTGACCACACTAGATTATTAATCTATAACATTTAGTTTAGAAATACATATTAAATTTAAATATTTTATTTTGTCTTTTATTTAATTAATAGACAATTATTTTCACAAGCCAGTGACAACGCAAAATTTAAGTTGTTTTAATCCTCAATTTTGTTTTATGTATGAAAAACAGATACAAAAATCTTCCATGGTTGATTTTTTATATGTCTTATTAGAGCTGTACTTTTTAGTATCATTTTTCCTCTTCTCTACTACATCTTGACACATCTGCTTCATTCTGCCTATTTATCTTATATCTGGTTTGTCGTCCACACTATTAATGTGCTTATCAGCACAATTTTTTTTTGCAAAATTAGTTAGTAAAACATTAGTATAATATTAGTAAAGCATTAGTATAAAAAATTTAAGTGCTGAATAAGTATAACGAAAATTTTAACTGAAAACACGATTTTAGCAAAAAATTTGCTAAAAAAATAGTATTCCTGATTTACAAGACGTTTTACTAACTTTTCTACTAACTTATTTTTTTGAGTTTAGTTCAAAATTAATTTTAAGACTGCTAATTCCGGTTATGTTGATCCTGTTTTTTGGTAGTAGTTAACAAATCATTGGAATACATTTTATTGTTTGTTTACTTTTGGTACCCCAATCGAAAATCTATTTTGAACTTATTTTTAAATCGGTATTTTTACCCATCATTCGGTAGAATATTATTAGTAAAGCCTAATTTAGGAACTATTTAATAATTGTTAATTCATGGTTAAATTGTGCACTATTTTGAATATTTGAAGAAAGTTGCGACTATCGAATTAGATATAAAATTTTATTTTTAAATGAATTGGTTGGGAAAGCAGATTTTTATAACACAAATAACAGTTTTTTTTAGTTACAGTTACAAAAGATATTAATCACTACCAGATACTTTTTACTAATACAATTAATTTTATGTAATTTAAATTGCATTTATATTGCAATAAATTTGTCAAATGCATATTAATTAAAAATTAATTGCGACTGTCTATATGATGTTAAAATAACAAATTTGCCAGTGGCGATGTCCTCATCATAAACGCAAAGTTGTCTACACTGAACGTAAAAACCATACGGCAAATCTGGTAACGTTGTGAAATTGAGACGGAGGAGGATTAGAAAAATAAGCAAAAAAAAAATCTAAAATAGAATATTTGTGTTGTTAGTGTTGGTCACTTCTTAGTATAATATACAATAACAGAAAAGCTAATAGGAAAGAAAACTGCATTTTAACTGCATTACAACTCGAGGCCACTACTTGGGTGTGATCTCTAAAAGGTCATGACTTGGTATTGTTACGTTTGTAATGCAAGAAGAGCGCAGGTTTGATTCTTAACAGCCGCAGGTTGTTGAAAAAATGTATCATATAGAGACAATCTGACAATTATAAAACACAAATAATAATACAATTTAAAATGGAAAATCACTGGTAGGCGTCCACAAAATGGAAGAAAACTACCCAGCCATAAAAATACACAACGGCAAAGCATTGGCCCAGTGCTTTCAACGGTGGTATGAGCGTTGACAGAGCGTTGGATATCTGAAGATTTAAGTGCTTTGGCCAACACCAAAATGATAACACCGGGCAGGGTTTGGCCGTTCCTTTTTAAAAACATTGTCAAAAGCACTGGCAATGGGCACTTTGACAGTACCAAAACCATAATTTTAAAAACGTTAGCAAAGCATTGTAGAACAACCAATAAAGTGCTTTCCTTAAAAAATATAATAAGTGCTTTGCCACCCCAAAATTATAACACCGTGCAGGACTTGACCGTTTCCCCTTTTTAAAACGTTGGCAAAGCACTGGCAATAAGCGCTTTTGCCAGTACCAAAAACGACCAATAAAGTCCTGCTTAGTAATTCACTTCAGTAAAGAGTTGTATTATTTCTTATTGAATGATTTTGGTAATTTGAACAGAAATAACAATAGGCTTGCTTCAGCTAAGTTAATTACAAAATAACTGAATATTTTTTTTATCAAATTATTTTGTGATAACTTAGCATGATTTTTTACTACAATTTAACTAAAGAAAGAAATTTGAAAATGAATTTCTTAAGTAAAATTTTAGTACAAAAACTATACTTTGTGCTGACTATAATAGGAGACCTTAATATTCTTAACTTTAAATCATAAATTGCAATTTAGTTTTGAATTTTTCCACTCTTGTTGTGAACAGGGATGTGCCACCTGTTTTATTAAGTTAACGGTAGTAAATAAGTACTGGCAATGCACTTTTTGCCAATGTTGGGAAAGCGTTCTAAGTCAGTACTGTACCCGTGCTTTTTTATTTTTACGGTTGTAAATTTTGTAAATCAAGTACTGGCAAAGCACTTTTACGAACGTTGGCAGAGCGTTCTAAGCCTGAGCTGTGGCCAGTGATTTTATTATTTTTACTGTTGTAAATTTTGTTAATTAAGCACTGGCAAAGTACATATTAATAACGTTGGCAGAGCGCTGTAAATCAGTGCTTTGCCAGCACTTTATTTGTTGGATCATTGGCAAATAGTGCTCTGCCAGGCTTGATTTTTCAGACCATTAGCAATTTCTGGCTGGGTAGTCTAATCTGATCTTAAAATTAATAGTGTTATAATTTATAGAGACAAACGTTTATTGTTCATCTTAACCTCAACCTTTCTAAAAAAAAGTACAGTTCTGGTAGATTACCAACTGATTTATTTTCTGCGGTACACACAGAGAAAAATCAGATGTTAAAAAAAATTTTAAAAAAATTTAATGTAAATTTTTTAAGTTTTTAAAAAATTATTTTTATAAAAATATGGGAAAATTATACAAAGTATGGTAGCAACCCCTAAATATTTTTCGAAAATTTTGCAAAAAAAAAAGTAGATAATATTTTTTTAATCTAAATTTAACCCAGGGTTGTCCCGTCAAACAATTCGACGTTTTTAAAAATATGGTAGAAACAAGAAAAAATGCCCATCACTTTTACATAACGTCACCTAAAATCCAATCAAAAAACAAAAAGTTTTAAAATTGATTTTTGATTAATTACGATGTAGTTAACCAAAATACACCTTCCCACAAAATTGTACAAAAACAACCTATTTTATTAACGTAAATCAAAAGGGCCGTACTGAAATTTCGATATATTCATTAAACAAAAGGTGGGTGTAGTGCAGTTTTTTGCCTTTTATGCAATGATTTACATTGTTGTTTGTTTAACCAATTTAATTTTATTTTCTCGGAATAAATTAATTAAATTTTATAAATTTTTTTTGAAAATTTTTAAATAGTTAAAATTGCGTTTTGGTTCTGAAATAACTCACAATATATATAAAGGGTCCGCCAAATAACTTTTGAAAATGCTATAAAAAAAAAAACTACTAAATATTTTCTCAAATTTCTTTTTTTTATTTGAAAGTGCAATCCTTCCGGTTAATAATGGAAAATAATTTTCATTCAAATGGCTGCCCTCGGCTGGCCATGCAGTAGCCTACACGATCGGTCCAATTTTTAAGCACATTATCGATTGTGGTGCAGCTGTATTTCCTCCTCTTCAATTTTGTGAACAAAAATTCCGTTCAACATGGCCCGATAACGATCGCCATTGACTGTACACGGCCCCTCCTTGCTCATTTTCGAAAGAAAAAGGCCCAATTATGCCTCTGGACCAAATGCGCCACCAAACAGTTACTCGTTTTGGGTGTATCGGCACACATTCTGAAACATTTTCAAAGTAATGTCGCAATATTTTCCCAGCGTTGTTCAAGCGTATACACAACCATATTCGTTCAGCGGAAGTAATAAAACAGATCCGTCTTTGTATCTTAAGCGTAATTCTAAAATTGGATACTAATCTTAAGTAGTTTTTTATTTATAATGTTTTTTGTCTCTCCTGTAAAAACCTAAAAGTGTAGTTACGCCCTTTTGGATTTTAGGTGACGATATAGTATAGTACAGGGTGGCCCAAACGACCCGAAGCGGTTTGGATTCATTAGAACTTTTTATTTAAGACAATTATTAATTTTTTTTTTTAATCCAGTATATTAATGGAGAATATTTTTAATTTAATTATGAAAATTTATATCTCGCAATTGGTGGCCATTTCCTGCTCTTCGCATTTTCGTGTTCTTTTCCAAAACATTTTTCATAACCTTTCGCACAACTTGCCTATTAACTAAATCTATTTAATTGGAAATGGGCTTCGTTGCTCATAATTAAATTATGAATAAAATGATGATTTTCTTCTACTTTTTGCCGAAATAAATCAAGTCGTGTCTGATAAACTGTGCTTTTCTTGGACAAGCTGAATTTTATATGGAAACATTTTTATTATCTGTAAAATTCTCTGAGAGGCCCAAGTTGTGTCGAAAGTGTCTTGGTTGATGTTTCTCCATCTTCCCGAAAACTCTCCTGTATCCGTGTGCACCGTTCGTCGTGTGCCGTGCACCAGGAAGGTTTACTTAACTGCCCCTTGTTGTCGACAATTTACAACCAGGACCGTTAATTGTTGACTCTGGGGGTCCAACCCGCACATTAAAATAGCGACTATATGCACGCTGAATCAAACCATGAACCGTTGATTTGACAATTAAAGTTCAACGATTTGGGCACGTTGTTCAATTGTGGTACTGATCCATTTTTAATTCCCCAAGTCTTCTTTACAAAATACTGAAAAGAAATAAAAAAAAAATTATTATAAAAAAGTTATAAGGAATTCAAACCGTTTCGGTAATTTTGGACCACGCTGTTTATGACATCACATATTAGTCAAATTGAAATTTCGTCTAATTTACAAATCCATTGATTTATACTTAAATTTTCATTATTATTTGAAATGTAAAAAAAATAGTAGTGCGGATTTCCAATTTATTTTATGAAGTTATATTAAATCTTATCAAATTATATATAAATTGATCAAATTAGATAGATAAATTTTTGGATTAAATTATATCAGATGACATCTCATTGGACCTCATGAGAACAGGTTATGTATCTATGCCATTTTTCGTATCAGCTATAATATGACTATATATGATCATATATACCTATATCGGAAATTTGTTCGTCGAGGGTAGAACAGTAGTCTAGTCAAATTAGGATTTCACTCCGAATTCCAGGTAATAGGCTGGAAACTCGTATATGGCTTTATTTTGGTGCTCTTAATACTGTCTCAAAAGTCTCATAAAATCTCGTTTTGTCTGCGTCGTGAGTTATTCATGGTCAAAGGTCACAAAAATCAGTTTTTGGCGATTATCTCGGTTTCTTTAGCTCCAATGATGTCAACATCTATTATAAAAATTGTAGGTCATTGCAATTTGTAACAATTTTTCATGCGCTCAACGTTTTCGAGATAGAGGGCAGAGGACTGCGGAGCGTTCACCCCTACCTGCAATTATTCAAGGTCAACCGTGAGTCTCGGTTAATAATATCTTATATAAAGTGATTTAAATTACTAAAATATCACTAACAATGAATAATTTATATTATTCATTAGATAATACAGTGGAGTACCGTTATAACGAACTCGTAGGAAAATAGGAAAACTAGTTTGTAACAAAATTTGTTACAAATTGCATGGCCTACAATATACGAGTTTCCTGCCTATTACCTGGAATTCGGAGGCTGACCCCTTTTTTGCCTTATTTGACTGGACTACAGTTAAATCTACGATAATGGAAGGCAAACGGAATATTCAATGGGATTTGATTCATGGTGAGATATTTTTTAATTAAGTAAGTTACAGTATTATATTTACTTTTATATAAAACCATTAATAATTGCATTATTTTTCAGACCGAACACCGAAAAATAAACTTTGAGATGTGGATCTGAATCATCAACATCAGGAACTGATTTAGCAGAAATATTGCACCCTATCCCAGAAAAAAATAACTTGGATTTGGTAAGCAATAACTACATTTGTATGCTTTCAAAATAGCGCTTCACTATGCGGCTTGCATACTATGAAGCAATAAGGAAGGCATTCTGTAGTGCTTCCCAGAATGTCTTCTTTGAAGCAGTGAATAATGCTTACAATGGGCGTTGTGGTGTAATGGTTAGCGCGTTGGACTTTTACACAGAAGGTACCGGGTTCGATCCCCCGGTGCCGGCACATCAAATTAATATGTATGAGTTTTTCTATCCCTCATACGTATCGCAATGTCCACCTTCGGTGTTCCCATAGCAATTAACCCCACCGAAGTAAAATAATGAATCAGGGCTATGAACCAAAAAGCTTCAATAAGTTCGCCAACTCTCCATCAGGTGGCGAGCAACAACTGTTCTAAGACTTATCATCTCGCGCAATTACAGTGTTGCCATGTCTGAAGCCCTTCATCTTTCCCCACCTTTCATCTCTATACTATCCCTTTCCAAAGAAAGCAACACACTAAAATAGGAAGTATTCCTGAGTGTTGCCTCTCTTTTTTAAAAAAAAAAAAAAAAAAACATACAAAAAGCGCTTATTATTGCCTAAGAAGGCATGAATTTTATTGCTTCTAAGAGCGCATGAAAGAAGCGCTGTCCCCACTTGGGACAATCGCGAACAAAAATCATGCCTTCTTTATTTGCTTGGAAGCGCTTCGTTATCAAAAAATGCCTTCCGGAAACGCTTCTGGGTAAGCACTATTTTTGCTGGGATAAATAAAACGTGTTTTGTGTAATTGATGATGTTACGTACGAATAATGATAAACTTTGTATTTTTAAATAACACTCATCAAAAAATCGAATACCATATTTAAAATTCATTTGGATGCATTTAACTAAGATCTTAATTTATTTCGAAACAACTATCCATTTCGTTGGATTTAACTGTTTTTAATTAATTCTGTTAACTGCCATTCAGTAAGGGGTATTTTACCTCAGTTGTAATTTTAGTTGATAATAACTGAGAAAGTTTTTTGGGTGTTTATTTTCTTTGGACCAAAAAAGAAATATCCGAAAAAAACGAAAATGGGGTCAGTTTAGGCCTATTTCTAATAATCCCTTAAGTGAGATTTGGAAGCAAAACAATTCAATTTGCAATATGTTTTGGTCTTTTATTAATTCACAGAAAAAAATGTTAGCTATTTGCCAACTGAAATTCGGTAAGCACGACTAAAATTCGGTTATTACGAATATCAGTTTGTTGTTAAAAACGAACATTAGTTTCCATAACAAGTTCGGTGAATTCAAATGAACTTAAGCTGTAACACACAAATATTCAGATATGTAATCTTAATATCGTTGTAATAACTGAATTTATAAGTTGTTATTATTAAAATACACTTTTCAATTCGGTTGGCACTTTATTTTTCTGTGTGTATAATATTTAAATTTCATCGTAATCGAATAAACCAAAACCTTCTCCTCTTAAATTATGATTTTGGCTCTTACGTCTTTCTGCGGAAAGGGCTCGATATTGGTCCAAACTGATGTTTACGGTATAAAAAATTATTTGTAAAATTGTTTAAAATGTTTGCACTCCAGTGGATAGGTCTTTAAAACAGCTTTCATTTAATACACAAATTGTTTTTATTTGCTTCTAATAAGGTACACATTCTTATTTTTCTGTAACCTCTATAATATAACCCACTTTCATTAATATCGGAGGGAACCAAATACCCTTTCTAGGTATTAGCTACTCAATCTTAATTATGGACAAATGTAGTTTACGCTTCTTCATTTTTAGCTAGTAGTCATATTTTCATTATAAATGATAAATTCCTCAAAAGAAGGTTGGAGATATATGGTAGCTACATGAATTGTAAATCAATTTAATCAGTCTATTTTATTTAATGTTAAGATTTTTAAAACATGCATTAACCCATTTAAAGACACGTCTATTTTGGGAACCTATAACTATTGATAGGAAGCCGATATTACAACGCAGAAAGAGTATAGTTTAAAATCTTGGTTACAAACGTGGTTTTAAAACGGTAAAACTTGTAATTTTTTAAGCACTTTTTTCAAACAACATTTAAAATATAAGAAAGATTTAGGAAATTTAAAAAATTTATGCAACGTGGAGTTTTTTTTAAAAATTTGTTGATCTTTCCGCAATTTTAAAAATGCAATAATGCGGAAAATTAATCTGATTTTGTTTTTAATATCAAAAATGAGTTTTATACATAAACTGCAAATAAACATAAAAATGTTAGCAATTGGAGTTGCCAAATAACAATTTTAAAAATGCTTAAAAATCAAAAAATGCTTTCAAAAAATAACTTCACTACCCAAGTGAAAATGTTCATATATGATCATATATTGCCATATATGGTTTCATGTATGAGCATATATGGTTCATATATGGATATGAATGACACCATATATGATAATATATGGTAATATATTACATATATTGGTTCATATATGCCATATATCTCCATATATGAATTCATATATTATTCCATATATGGTTAATATGTTTTAATTTTTGATCAGATATGACCATATATGAGAATGAAATTTTTTATTTTTAACCCTTATTCTGCCGGTCTACGAATTCTTGACAAAAATATATAAATTAATGTTTTATTGATTTATAAAGACGATTGTAGAGAATGAGTTTTGAATTGAAATTTGGGTTGAAAATTGGTCCATCAACTGATATTATCACGCTAAATATACCATTGGTAAAATTTGTTGGCGAACGCACCCCTTTTCCGGGGAAGGTTTTCAAAGTTGGAATTTTGTTTTGCGATTTTATCCAAGAGTTGTGAATGGGTCGGAACGCTTTATGCACCATCGGAAAGGTATAATATGTCCCCATTCATTAACCCATTACAAGTTATCTTAAAATTTTGTATTTTTTTCATCTTTTATTATTAAAAATTCGCAACTAAAAAAACTAATAAAACCTCCAAGTTTAGTGTTTAAACCAAGTTTATAGATTCACAGGGTCGTATTATAACCTTAAATGAAAGCTCAATATCTTGTTTATAAATTACTGGCCTCAAAACGTAGCTATAATACAGATAATTTTTAAAATAAATAAAAAAGACAGGAAAATTTTAAAAAAATACCAAATGTTAAAATGACTCGTAATGCGTTAATGAATGGGGACATATTACTCTTTGGAATGATATTTAAATCACCTTTCCGATGATGCCTAAATGATGCAGATCCATTCACAACTTTTGTATAAAATCGTAAAACAAAACTTCAAATTTGAAAAAATTTGGAAAAAAAAAACTAAAAAAGCTATTTTATATACGAGAAATACAGGAAAAGTAATAATATATGACAATATATGAACATTCATATATGACCATATATGAACATTCAGATATGTCCATATATGAGCATATATGTCCATATACCCTCAAATTTCGGATCCGAACATATATAGATTCATATATGAACTCATATATGTGGCCATATATGACAATATATGAACTTTTTCACCTGGGTAATGCGGTCTTATTACGATAGTACATTCCTAAGATATCTTTATAAAGATTCCTTATTCAAAATTATTATTTGAATTTTATCTAAAAAAATCAGCTTCAACAATTCAAATTGTTTTTTAAGTTAAAAAAAAATACCAGAAATTGTTAAAGTGATACTACACTCATAGAAATAAACCTGTACAAATAGTAGAAAAACAACTAAAAATTACATTGCAGAGAAAACTGGTAAATTTTGCAGATTTTTTTTTACTAAATATTAATAAAATTAGAACATCAAAAATAAGTCGTTTAGCATTACAAAATTTTAGTTATATTCTATGTGAATTTTAGTTAATTGAAAATAGCATTCTGTAAAATTAGCAAAATCCTTTACTAAATATTTATAGACTTAAAATAGCAAACAGAAACTGTAACAACATTTTTGCTTTAGTAGAATGTAAATAAGAATTAGTTTTGCTAAAATCAACAGAAATAGTTTGCTAATAAATTGTAGATGACTGATATCATAAGGGCATTAAAAAAATAAAAAAAAAAAACTTTAAAAATTTCACATTTTTAAATGATTTTTCTTTTCTACTAATATTTTATTAACGTTTTTGCTGATTTTAGCAGATTTGTTTATCTACTTTCAATTAACAAAAATGTGGGTCAAATATTTGTAAATTCAACAGATTTAGTTTGCTATTCTTATAAAGGGTAATTTTAAGAGCTTTCGGATTTGATTTAAAAAAAAAAACACTAAACTTAGAGAAAGTTTAGTAACGTCTTTATTTTTGTAAATATACGGAGGTTGAAAGCTCGTTATAAATTGAAAATAGTATTAAATCTTTATTTGAAATCGATAGAACGATCTATATAATTCAATGTTTCAAGATGAATTCATGTGAATGTTGACCGCGGCTACGCCTCAAATGGTTGATACGCTGGTTCCAATTTTGGCATACTCTCTCCCTGTAGACATGAGCCCTAACATAGCCCCACAAAAAATAGTCTATAGACATTAAATCGCACGCTTAAGGCGACCAATTGACCGGCCCCAAACGTGAAATAAACTGTTCATCGAACTCGCCTATCAATTGGGCCATTGTATCGCGTGCTGTGTGGCATGTGGCACCGTCTTGTTGAAATCACATGTCCACCCAAGTCCAGCTCTTCCATTTTGGTCAAAAAAAAAATTTGTAATCATCGAACGGTAGCGCTCGCCATTCATAGTAACATTCCTGCCTTCGTCGTTTATAAAAAAGTGCGGTCCAATGTTGCCACCGGACATAATCTACACCAAACAGTGCATTTTTCGGTATGCATTGGCAGTTCTTGCAATGCTTCTACTTCACACCAAATACGGCAATTTAGCTTGCTCACGTATCCTTCCAACTAGAAATGAGCTTCGTCGCTGAACACAATTTTCCGATAAAAAAAGTGGATCTTCATCCAACTTTGCCAGCGCCCATTCACCAAAAGTTAGCCGTTGTGGTAGGTCGTGTGGCTTCAATTCTTGCATTTTAAAAGTTTTGACACCCAAATACTTCCGCAAAATTTTCAACGTAATGGAGTAACAGAGGCCCAATTGCTGTGAACGGCCCCAAATCGATAATTCCCGGTCATCAAAAACACTGGCGGATGCAGCTGCGATATTTTCATCTGTCCGCACTGTACGTATGCATGTGGTGGTTTAATGTCCAATAATGTAAATTTGGTGCGACATTCAGCCACAAGATTCCGAATAGCCGACTCAGAAGGTCGCCCAAACTGACCATAAATTGGAAGAAGTGGACTATGCACTTTCTTAACCGAACATGAATTTTGATAATAAAATTCAATAATCTGCAAGCGTTGTTCGGTTGTAGTCGATTCATGGTTAAATCATAGACCAAACTGAACATGTTTAACAGTAACATGTTACACGAAAACAGCTGAGCTGCCAAAAACAGTTTTGCCAAAAAAGAAAGTTGCTAAAAATCACCATGTTTTCAAGGGCGTAGGGACTATGGCAAATTTTTTGTGGCTTGTTTCCTTGAAAAGATTAGCCCTTTTGTTAAAATTAAAGTATTTTTTTTTTTTTTTTTTTTTGAAGAAATAATTTTTAATTTATTTTTCGCATTTTTTTTGTTTAAAAAACTTTTTTAAATTTGTATTAAACAAAATTAAACTTTAAAAATAACATTATTTACATTATCAATTTTGTGATAATGTTCTAGAATAAATAAATATTCAGAGTTAAACCACTGAAACTAAATTATTTAACTTAATAAAGTAATAAACCTAATAAGAATTAATATCTAATATAATTGAAATGAATTTAAAATATTTATTACTAATACATAAACATTTACAAAAAACAACTACATAAATATTACAAAAACAACAACAATGTGTTGATGTTTGCTTCTGAGCGATAATATAAAAAAATTCAAGCAAGTTCCGAATTTAAGCAAATATTTAATTGATTCAATTAATTTTTAATTGACAGCATTTAAAATTTTCAACAAAACCGATTTAATTGAAAAAAAGTAGGGGAAATATTTTTTCTGTGTAAGGCGAACAATATTATTTAAATTTTTGTAATTTTTTCTTATACTACGTTCATATTGAAACCCAAAATATGTATTTTTGTTTTTTTTCTATTTTTCGACTGTCAAATTCCATAAGAACCCCAAATAAGTATTTTTGGGGTTCAATATGAAACGTAATATTAGGCATTTGCTTATAAAATTATAAAAATTTTTTTTTTTTAATATTAAACCTTTAAATGTTCACAAAGCGACAACGTTTGAATTTTAATTGATTGTACCCACTACGCTATAAAACTTACACAATATGCTTAAAGGGTCACCGACCTATCTTTTTACCAAGTTCTAGCAAAAAATTCGCACGGAATCTATGCTTGGTAAAAAGAAAAATGGGTTAAATTTAACAATTGCTTCGGGAGGTCTTCTGCTATTAAATTTCAGAGCTTAAAAATAATTATAAAACTAAAATTGAAAACAAACGTCTTATCGAAAGAAATCAGTAATTATAATTTTCCTTAATCTCATAACTGTTTGCTACGGATTGACAATCACTACTGTAATAATTGGGTTGAGAATAAAAAAAAGTGATTGCGACGAATACGGCACACGCAAAGCTATAAAAAGCCTTGCAAATTTTTAGTATTTAAAAATAGTGTAGAAGTCATGAAAGAATTATTAATAATAGCGGCGGTGATTTTAGCATTGGGATGTTTAAAAACAGTTAATGCAGGTCAAAGACCCATTTCAGATTGCGTAAGTAAAATTTTGTATTTTTTGTGATTTTAAAATGAAAGTGAAAAAGAAAATTGATTTTGTTTTTCATATTATTTAGTTACAGTGCGACCTCACTTATTGCTATTAATATAAATCAATGCCGTTTTTTCCATATACTAAGTTCATATTGAACCCCGAAATAGGTATTTTCGTTTTTTTTCAAGTCTTCGATTTAATGTGTTGTTTTTTAGTAAAAGTTCAATAATTTGCAAAAAGCATTTTTTTCAAATCGAGAATGGGCCAAATTTAAAAACGCGCATTTAATAAAGAAATTGCATAAAAAAGTAATTTATTTTAAACGCTGAAAAAAGGGAGTATACCATCCCAGTGCAATTTAAATGGTGATAATCAGATGAATAATGAATAAATACGAATGTTCAAATTTACACACTTTTTTGCCGTTTTTCTCATTTTCATCCATCACCCCTAACAAGAATCTGATGTCAAAATAGAAATATATCTACAAACAAAAAGTCGGTAGTGAAAGGGTTATAAATATATCCGGAACCAAAACGGTGAATTTGAATTTTTTTATTTTTAAATTAAAACAAAAAAGTTTTTACCTATCACAAATTTGTCACTTTGGATCAATCGCCCCTTAATTTTTTAGGGCATGTTTTCGCTATTCCATAGTCATTATGCATATCAATCTTCCTCATTTCAAGAATAAAAATGCTTTATAAGCAGTTTAATATCAAATTTGGAAAGCTATCGACATGATCCCAAACAAAAAGTATCCAGAAATGGCCGAATTTTCTCCCTCTATTTTTGATAGCTAAAGCAAGCATTTCAGCGCATGCTTTTAAATGGCCGAAACGTGAGATTCCTATGTTGTCCTTTCACTAGAAATTACTAAAAATTATACTTAAAATGACTACAAATGTAGTCAAAAATGCGATAACAAAGTATTGATAAAACAACTGCAATGGTAGTACACTTGGAATACTATATAGGTAAAGACCACTGCAAATGTAGTTACATGTCACTAAATTAAAACTAACATTGTCATTTGTTTTTTACTGTTCAAAAAATGAACCACAATTGCAAGTAAAAATAAACCACATATGCAGTAAAAAATAAACAAACATTTATTAAAAATAATGTATTCAATGACTGGTAAAATCATAGTATAGTTATTTGATGTGGTTTGTTTTTTGAAATGAACTATGCATGTAGTCAAAATTAAATTTCTTCTACATATGACGTTTTTTTTTCACTTAAAAATAAAGATACTATATTACAGCTCAAACAACTACAAATATTTAAAGCAGCAAAGTTCCATGAGTGTAAAAACGACTATTACGGTAAAAACCCAGTATTTTGGGTTCAGTGTAAATGTAGTTTTAATCAAAAAATAAATTTCCTAGCAAAATTTGGATAGTTTTTTGAGAGTTCTTGTTGTATGAGTCGAAAATAAATCAAATAGAACACATATTTTTGATATTTCAAAATTGTACTGTCAAAAATTACAAATTTGTTGGACGAAAATATGAACCTTCAAAAAGGAATCATAAAAGGCACACAAAATTCGAAGAAAATTAAAAAATCCAAAAAATGGTTCATAAATGAAATTGAATCTTTTGTGAACAAGTCGCAAAATGATTGATTTTTGAGTACATAGAGTTTTTTTAAAATATCTTTTGTGAGTAATTTCTGAATCAGAAAAGATGTTCTTTTGGATGAACCACTTTCATACAAAAATTTTAAATTTTAATAATATGTGAACCCATTTCTGACTCATTTTGGAGCTCGGCTGGATTAATTAAATCTATTTCGATTTAAAAAATTTCCAGAATTAAAATCGTTCATTAAGCGTGAAATTTTAATAAATTTGTTTTTTTTAATGTTTTCAGGGTGATCGCATTTGAATGATGGTTATCCCATGGAACTTCATACCGTAACTACCGATGATTACTACATTTTGACTATGCATCGCATTCCCTACTCTCCCAAGTTAGGTAATAGTGGTGCTAAGAAACCTGTTGTCTTTCTTATGCATGGCATGTTAAGCTCTTCTTCCGATTGGGTTCTTATGGGCCCCGACAAAGCTTTAGCTTATATTCTTTCTGATGCCGGTTACGATGTCTGGATGGGTAATGCTCGTGGCAATACCTACTCAAAGAATCATAAGTATTGGCCTACATTTTGGCAAATTTTTTGGAATTTCAGTTGGCATGAAATCGGCGTATACGATGTACCCAATATGATTGATTTTATTTTGGCAAAGACCGGTGAAAAACAGTTGCATTATGTGGGACATTCTCAGGGCACTACAGTTATTTGGTAATGATGTCGGGAAAAGCCAGAATATAATGAAAAATAAAATCTGCCCATTTGTTGGGACCAGCCGCTTATATGGGTAACATGAAGAGTCCGCTAACTAGAATCTTTGCTCCCATCTTAGGTCAACCTAATGCTATTGTAGAAATCTTTGGTTCTATGGAATTTATGCCTAGCAATACATTAAAACAGGAAATGGGTATTGAAACGTGTCAGGCTACCTCAGCCTACGCGGAAATGTGTGCCAATGAAATTTTCCTAATTGGTGGCTATGATTCAGAACAGTTGGATTATGTGAGTATTTAAAATGAAAACAATTTCTTAAGAGCTTTTATAAACATTGTATCCTTTGATGTTTTAGGAACTTTTGGAACACATCAAAGCTACTTCACCAGCTGGTGCTTCGGTTAATCAAAAATCTCCATTTCTGTCAAGAACATAATTCTAAGAAATTCCGTAAATTTGATTATAGCGTTGTCCGTAATCCCTATGAGTATAATGGTGCTTTCTCCCCTCCTAACTATAAAATATATAATGCTAAAGCTCCAGTCATGTTGTATTATGGTGAAAAACGATTGGATGTGTGATGTTGATGATGTTCGCAAATTGCGTGATGAATTACCCAATATGAGATTAGATTATTTGGTACCCTTCCGTAAATGGGCTCATTTGGACTTTATATGGGGTACCGAAGCTAACAAATACGTTTACGATGAGGTTTTGCGACAAATGAAAATGTATGAAAATTAATTCCTTAACTTTTAATAAATTAAAGTTTTGAATAAAAATATTCTCACTGCGTGGCATAACTAAAACTACAAATGATTTTTGCTATTTTTTCTAATATTACAAAAAAAAAAAATTTTTAAAAACTTATAATTCTGTTTTAAGAAAATTATACTACTGATATCTTATTGTGTATAATTTAAGAGATTTCTTAATTGATTAAGGAGAAAAATTGTGTAATAATATTCTGTCCAGCCTATCCCTAAAAAGGGTGCGCCTAACAACCCTGAAAATTACCGCCCAATCGCAATTTGCTCTGCGCTCTCCAAAGTGATGGAGACCATGGTTAACCACCATCTTGTAAAATATTTAGAGGACCGAATTCACTTTTAAATGATCGACAGTATGGCTTCCGTAGTGGTCGATCTACGGGAGACCTGTTGGCGTTTTCTATCGGAACGTTGGTCAATCCACCGCTTTGGTGAGAGTAAAGTGGTTTCTCTAGATATTTCTAAGGCGTTCGATCGTGTGTGGCACGGGGCACTCGTGACTAAGCTAGTTGCTTTTGGTGTCGGTAATGTCTTCTCTCGATTATAACGAGTTTTTTCAGAGACCGCACTATACGTGTTGTTTTAGATGGAGTCTCATCAAACGAGTTTCAGCTAAATTCAGGGGTACCGCAAGGTTCTGTTCTTTCTCCTACCCTTTTTCTTATTTTATTAATGACCTTCTTGGTCAGACCTTCAATCCTATCTACTCTTTTGCAGATGACAGCAACATTTGTCATTCATTTTCATTCGATCACAGGCCAAGCTCTTTGGAGATAGAGGGCATGCGGCAGTACATGAATGACACACTCAATCAAGACCTTTCTACAATCTCCGAGTGGGGTCGCGCGAATAAGGTCGATTTAATGCACGCAAGACCCAATGTTGTATGTTAACCCACAGACGGGCTGTGGAATTGACATTGTCATCTGTAACTATGGATGGTATAGGTATTGAGGAATCGGATACTCTTGATGTTCTGGGCATGATAATACAGTGTGATGTCCGTTGAAATAAGCACGTATTTCAAGTGTCGAAAGAGGCATTCAAGTGTCTCGGTTTTCTAAAACGGTGTAGACTTACTTCACTCCATCCTATCTCCTTACTATTTATACCAGCTATATCCGGCCAAAAATGGAATACAACTCTCATATATGGGCAGGGGCTCCATTGTCTATTCTGAAGCTTCTGGACCGTGTTCAGGGGAGGGCGGTGAAGCTTATCAATGACAGTAGTGTATCCAACTCTATTGATTCATTGGAGCATCGTCGGAATGTGGGTTGTGTTACACTTTTCTATCGATATTACCATGGGAGATGCTCATCTGAGATAAGTGAACTTATTCCACGAGCCCGAGTTTTTATTCGTAATAATCGCTTATCTAGTAGAGCACATCCGTTTGTAGTTGATTGTCCTGTGTTTTGCACAACGCATTACAGAGAAAATTCGTTTTTTAGTCGAACGATTCGTATGTGGAACTTACAATTTAGAAAAATGTTACTTACAATTTAGAAAAATTTAAATCAAATATCCACAAACACTACTCCCTTTTTCCTCCTTCCTCCTTCCCATACCTTATTTTCCTGATCAATACAATGCACTGCATCAGTAGGGGTATCCCCTGATTATTGGTTAAATTATAAAAAAAAAAAAAAAATAGTTAGTAGAAAAGTTAGTAAAACATCTTCTAAATAAAGTATACTATTTTTCAGCAAATTTGTTGTTAAAATTATGTTTTAAGCTAAATATTTAGTTATACTTATTCAGCACTTAACTGTTTTGAACTAATGCTTTACTAATCTTTTACTAATGTTTTACTAATTTATTTTGCTAAAAAAAATTGTGTTGATTAGCACATCAATAGTGTGAACGGCAACCAGACTGAAAGATATGCTAAGAATGAATTAGATATCTCGGCATGTCACGATGTAGTAGTGACGAGGAAAATTATACTTTAAAGTACAACTCTAGTAGGACATAATAAAAAAATCAACAATGGAAGATTTTTTTATCTGTTTTTCATACATAAAACAAAATTGTGGATTAAAACAACTTAATTTTTGCGTCGTCACTGGCTTGTGAAAGTAATTGTCTATTAATTAAATAAAATACAAAATAAAATATTTAAATTTAATAAAGATTAAAGGTGTATTTGTAAACTTAATGTTTATATATTAATAATCTTGTGTGGTCAAATTGCAAACAAATATTCAATAGGTAGACAGACTAAAGCGAAAGACAAAGACATACATTTTAGGTAGATTTTTCTGTTTCCTTTTTCTAATTGCAAAAAAGGGTTGTATATGTTATATTTTGTTATTTTTAGTTTCGTTTCTATAATTCTCTGCGGCATTTGCGTTCCTTTAAAAGATAGCATCATTTAGACAATAATTAATGTAAGTAGTTCAAAGATAATTTCGTTTATGTTATATATAATTATTTCTAATGTTTTTAGATATTACATTAATTCATATCGTCAATTTGAGAGTATGAACATTTTTATATTTTGTAACGTATTGTATTGTAAATTTTTTTTTTTATTCTAATTAATTTTCTTAGTATTTTTTTATTTAATTTAGTTTTTTTTCAGAGTATTTTAAGAGAATTAAGTAATTTAAAAACGACCAAATAATTAACATCTTGACTTTAATCATAAAAAAAAAAAATTTAGAAAATTGTTATCCAGAGTGGACAAATAATTATTCGATTAAAATCTATTTTTTGTCTTTGCGATGGAACTTTTTGTAAAATTTATTGAAAAATATAAAAAAAACGTAAGGTTTTTAATAGTTGTTTTCCTTTCAATTGCTCAATTCAAACTGAAGTTTATTTTACAAAATTTATATGACTTTGCTTCTGTGTTAGTAACATCAGCGCCAGAAGCTAAAACGTTGTGGTGTACTCCATGGGAAATATTAGAAGTGGTGGCAGTAACATCGGAAACAATACCACTAGAATGTGGAAAATCAATCAAATTCCCAATACCAGAGGGAATAACAGCAGTATTATTAACATCGGCAGCAGCAGCGGTCAAAGCAACACATCTTTCAACCATATTTTCATCATTGGGTAGTAGCACTTCTACCAGAATCCATTGGTACATCCTCAGTACCACGACTTTCATTTTGAAATTGAGACAAAGCTTTATAAAGTGATCTCAATTGAGATATTGTTGCTTGCTCAGGAAAAGATATTTGGCCATATTAAGCTTCAATTATGGCTTGACGTGTTGGTCTTAAATCCATTTTAAATTTTTTCAAATTTTTATTTTTGTGACACCCCACACCTGAATTTTAATAGTTGTTTTCTTTTCAATTGCTCAATTCAAACTGAAGTTTATTTACAAAATTGATATGACTTTGGTACAAATTATAAAAATACACTCGAAACAATATTGAAATTACAAATACTCAATTCAAACTGAAGTTTATTTTACAAAATTGATATGACTTTGTTACAAATTATAAAAAATACACTCGAAACAATATTGAAATTACAAATATGGTACAATAGTACCTTACAATTACAGTAGTATCTTACAGGTTTTATATTTTTTATTGTTATGTTGATAAGAAAATGCAAAGATGTATTTCACTGCTAAAAATTAGTTTATTCGAATTTTTCATATTTGTTTCAAGATATACTTTTTAGGTGTGCCTTGAAACGTGTGCAATATTCAAAAAAATTAGGTAAAAAAATTGATTTTGGCTTCAAACATCTAGTGGAGTTTTTAGTTCTATTGTTTCGGATCGCAAAAAATTAGCAAAACCAAAAAATATCGAAGCCAAATTTTGAAATCTAGTTTATAAATATTGATAATTAATTAGTAAACTCATTAATTAATAACTTTTACCTTAATTTAAATATATCACTTTAATTTACCTATAGAGTTTTTACCGACCTCTCTCTCCAAATCTTTAGAAAAAATACGGAAAACATTAAAAGATCTTACGTTCCAAGGCACACTCGTTTCATTGCAGGCCACTTTTTCCTACCTGTAGTTAAACTACTTCTCCAATATTTTTTTTTTCTCATTGTCATTATCTTATTAAAGACACTTCTCGTCAAATTAATTATTAAAAAAAATATTTTAAAATAGGCAATTCAAAATTGTTAAATGAGCATTTTATTATTTCTTAATATATTTTTTTTTTAAACCTCATCAAAACTTAAAAATATTTTAAAATGATACGAAATCACATAATAAAATGTTTTAAAAATCATTATTTTATATTTTTTATTATATATTTGTGTTGCATATTTGTCTTGTTTTCATAAAAATATATTAATATTTTCAACTTAAGTTCGTTTTAAGTTTGCTGTATTGCATAAGTAACTTTGGTGCAAATGGTAAAGCGGTCTACTTTAATACAGCAGATCGTAACTCAGATTCGTGTGTTCAATACTCCCTGGCACCAAAAGATTTATTTTTTTTAATATTTAAAGAAACATCCCTAAAGTATGCTGCACATTTTATGAAATAAAAATTTTAATATATAATTGAAAAAGACCTTCCATGAACTATTGAAAATAGCATCCATGCACTGTTTAAAATGCTATTAAAGAAGATATATATTCACTCCATCCGCCCAATGACACGACAATGTTAAAATTATTAATGATTCACCTAAATTTGCACCACATCCGGCTCAGTAGATGTGGTGTTTTTACTACTTCTTTCTCAGCTCTTATTTTGCTGGGACATAATGTGTAAAACTACGGTGTATGTGCGTAAAAATTTAATAAAATTATCTGTAAGTTTAATAAAATCGAGAGTAAAAATGCTTAATTGAATAATAAATATAAATATACTCATTAAATGCCTAAAAATTGATTTTTATATGCGTAAAAATCCTAAAATATGCGTGTATTTACAATCGCAATGTTTAAAATTAAACAGCTCAAAAACATTTATCTTTTTTTAATATACTTTATTTTCAATATGTTTTATAAAAAACCGCTCAAAATGCAAATAATCATTACATTAAAGAACATTAAAAATCGGGAAATCGCTGGTATGGAAAACACAAAATTTGAGACTTTTTTAAATTCTAAAGTTTATTTTGTGCAGATTTTAAAATTTGTTTTTTTAATAAAGAAAACTCACATTCTACATTTTTTCGAAACTCTCTTAAAACCACTTCAGTTTTTTTAGAGATTCTTGGGAACGGCTTGCTTAAACATATTAAGGCTCCATTAGTTTTTGCGTTCCGTGACGTTTCTGTAACATGCCGTTCCGGATGGGTGCTTTGTGTAATTAGTTTGTTCCGTAAAAACATATCAGCTGCTCTGGCTAAACGAATATTGATTAACTAGTTGCAAATATGGTAGTTATTTTATTATCATAATGTGTCACTAAAAGCTTTTTTATATTATATTATTTTGTACAATTTAGCTAATAAAACTAAAAAAAAATTCTTGTGTTGGTTGTTTAATTTATTTTATGTGAGAGCAATCAGCTGGCATTTAACGTATTAAAGAAAATTCTGTTTTTAACAGGTTCGTCCGACAAGCAACGTACACTCAAAAAAATAAGTTAGTAGGAAAAGTTAGTATTTTTCAGCAAATTTTTTTGCTAAAATTATGTTTTAAAACTAAAATTTTAGTTATACTTAGTCAGTACTTAGCTGATTTGAACTAATGTTTTACTAATATTTTACTAATGTTTTACTTATTTATTTTGCTAAAAAAATGTGCTGATTAGCACATCTTGTCAGCACACAAAAAAAGCAATCATGGAAGATTTTTGTATCTGTTTTTCATACATAAAACAAAATTGTGGATTGAAACAACTTAAATTTGCATTTTCGCCGGCTTGTGAAAGTAATTGTCTATTAATTAAATAAAAGACAAAATATAATATTTAAATTTAATAAAGATTAAATGTGTATTTTTAGTCAAATTGAATGGTCAACTTGATAACAAATATACAGCAGGTAGCAGACAAAGACATACATCTTACATAAATTTTTATGTTTCCTTTTTCTTATTGCAAAAAACGGGTTGTATATGTTACATTTTGTTATTTTTTCGTTTCGCTTCTTTTAATTTTTGCGGCATTAGCGTTCCTTTAAAAGATAGCATCATTGAGACAACCATTGATATAAGTAGTTGAAAAATAATTCTGTTAATGTTAGATATAATTAATTCTATATATTTGCAGATATTACATTAATTCATGTTGTCAATGTGGGAGTATGAAAATTTTTATATTTGTAACGTATTGTAAATTATTTTAAAAATAATCACAAAAATATGTTTTATGATTTTCAGCAAAATAAATTAACTAAAGTAAAAATTTTCTACAAATTTTTTGAGTTTTTTTCAGTCTACTAATATTCAGCAAAAATTTTATTAATGTTTAGCAAGGGTTTTTTAATTTCTAATCCACTAAGTTTTAGCAAAACTTTTGCTGAATCTACTAATTTTGTTGCTAAAATTTTGCTGACTCACCAAAATTTTTTGTTGACTTTACTTACTTTTTTATTTGAGTGTAACATTACATACAAACTAACCATACACACTCATTTTCACACATCAAAAACAAATCAGTTGATTCGTCACGGAACGTAACATACAAATTAATTCAGCCTTTAAACACCCAACCATTATAACATGCGTAATGGATTCTGAATTTTCAATTTTATAAACTAAATAGAATATTAGTTCTTAGTTCTACCACTTTCTTTATTGGAACTTTTTTCGCCGGGATATTAAATAAAAACACTGTCTCCTCACATTTAAATTTAACGTTAAAAACGAAACGACATTTGCATTTAGTTCCAATAACAAAAACGAATGTAAAGAAAAAGAACGAGATAAATAAACCATTTTTACGAACAAAAAAAATAAACTTTACCGAAAGCTTTTACACTTTTAGAGGACAGGAAACAAGACAAAAGGAAATGAAAAACATAAAAAGCTTTTGTTTTTGAGATGCCAGATCCGTTTGTTTTAGTAAAAAGTAAAAAGTCTAATTTTGGCACGCTCAAAAAAGTTTTACAGTTACGATATGAGAGATGTTTGTGTAGTAATCAGTAGTAGTTGTTTTTAGCTGCAATTACAGTTGCTATTCTATGAAATATTACAAAACAACTATTATGACAGTTGTCCTAAAACATAAACACTAAATTACTGTACTTGTGCAACAGTTGTTTGAAGTAGTTATTTTAGTATATTAATAAGCAACTACTAAACGGTTAGTTTGCAGTAAACAGTTAACTTTTGTTAGTTATGTAAAAAAAAAATTATTATGTCGAGTTTTTATAATTTGTCGTTTAGCTTATATTTGGTATTCTTAATATGTTCATAGTTTGTAAATAGAAAATTAGAAAATTTCATTATATCTCCAATCAGGTATGATAAATGAGATTTTCAAAATAGCACCAACAAGCATTAAAATAGTACTTGTTTGTACCTTTAATTTTTGTTTGTAAATTTGGAAAAAAAAATAATTTTTGCAAAAAGGCAATAAAATTATTCTAGAACTCGTCCATAGAAACTTTTCATTAAGTTAGTGCAAGCGTTCATTAAATTTTATTAAAACTTTAATTTTATTTATTTAAAGTTTCATTCACTAAACTCAAAATAAAAAATTAGTTAAAAAGTTAGTAAAACATCTTGTAAATCAAGTATATTATTTCTTAGCAATTTTGTTTTTCTAAAATTGTGTATTCAGCTAAAATTTTAGTTATACTTATTCAGCACTTAACTGTTTTGAACTAATATTTTACTAATGTTTCACTAATTTCTTTTGCTAAAAAAAAGTTGTGCTGATAAGCAAATTAATAGTGTGGACGACAACCAAATTAAAAGATATACACAGAATCAAGTAGATGTCAAGATGTAGTAGAGACGAGTTGTCGAATTGTAAACAAATATATGTTCAGGCAGACTGACTATAGCAAAAGAAAAGGACACACATCTTAGATAATTTTTTATGTTTTCTTTTTCTTATTGCAAAAAAATGGATGTATATTTAGACAATCATTGCAGTAGTTGAAAGATAATTTTGTTTATGTTATATATAATTATTTCTATATATTTTCAAGCATTAAATTAATTCTTATCGTCAATGTGACAGTATGAACATTTTTATATTTTGTAACGTATTGTAAACTATTTTTAAATGAATCACTAAACAATTTCACATTTTCAGCAAATAAATTCACTGAAATTATATTAACTTTTAGCAAGGTTATTTTTATTTTTTATCAACTAAGTGACAGCAAAATTTTAGCTGAATCTACTAATTTTGTTGCTAAAAATCAGCTCGCTGACATTAGAATTTTTTTACTAACTTTTTTTTACTAACTTTTTTTAGTTTACTTTTTAGTTTAATCGCAGCAAGTGGATTTCTTAGTCTCTCTCAATGAAACCTCTTTTTATTTTTTCGTAAACTCGCAACGGGCAAATGAAAACATGTTGCAGAATTTAAAATTTTAAATTAATTTTATCATGTTTTTCAATAATTTAATAAAATATTTATTTATTTAAAATTTTACCGATGAAATAAGCAAGATAAAATTAAAATACATTAAATTTTAATAGAAAATAACAGAATATAAGCTAAATAAAAGGGAGAGTTTTAAGAAACAATTTTTTAACAAAATGTTGCAATAATTTAATGTAAAAAATGTTTGCATTTGCTTGCCCGAGTTCGGTATTTTGTTACTGAGCGGCGTGGGAATTGTAGTCTCTCTACTTGTATATACTCTTTGCTAAAATATACATGTTCTAAAAATAAGCTAAAAAAGCTCTAACAAATTTATGTCTAAAAGCTCTAACAAATTTATGTCGATCAAAAATAAAAAAAAAAAATTAGAATAATTAAATGTTTTACTTTTAAATTTTGAAAAATTAAAACCAAAAGTTTATTTATAAACAATAACAACACAGTGTATTATGACTAGATATTCTAGCCTATACACGAACAATGTTTATTAGTTAAAAAATGTTTATTTTTGATTGAATTAGTTCAATTCTTCCAATTTTGTTTTTTACTTCTCATCGGGTAAATAAAACAATACGGGTTCTCTGATGATTTTCGGTGACTCGAAATGAAACATGTAGATAAAGTCTGCTTTAAGTTAGCGGACAGAAAACTTGTTTGAGTAATAAATAAACATTGCACGGTTTTTTGTTTAACAAAAAAACAAATGATCTTGAACTTGAATAATCTTGCTCACATCATAATTAGAATAATTTTTACAAAAAAAGGCTCCATTTTCAGTGAGAATATCTCAAAACCGTTGGTCCGACTTAAAAATTTGAAAATATTTCGCGTTCGAAATGCTGAACGCTGAATATTAATAAAAAGTGGATGAGTCGCAAGACAATTTAAAAATCGAAAGCTTTGATCGCAGTGCGACACGTGATAAAACTTTCCGATTCTTCTCAAATTTGCACCACATAACTTTTAGACATTGTGCTACAATCATCTAAAATTTAATTTTTCCATACAAAAAAAATGCCGCTCTAATGAATAAAAAGTAAAAAAAAGCAAATGCAAATCCACCAAAGTAAATGTAAAAATTATGATCAAAGAAAGTATGTTTTGTGTAGTATTTGAGAGCATAAACAAAATATTCTAACATAATTTTAAAAAAATTCTAGAATAAATTAAACATACGCCATTTTTAGTGAAAATCAAATCGCAATATCTCGAAAACAGTTAGTACGATTTCAAAATATTCGTTTAAGACATATTTTTATTAAGGCAGTTTAAGAAACATTTTCAAAAATCGAAAACTTTGATAGCAGGAAGCCACGTTATTCTCCGTTGTTTCTCAAATTTGCTCCAAATAACTTTAAGACCTAGTGATATAATAATCTGAACATTAAATTTAAATTTTTCAAAAAAATTCAGCTCTATTGGACATGTGTGGCCAGGGATGGTTCGTTTGATTTAAAAATTTATTGAGTACAATAATTGACAACTTTTGCAGGGATTGGTAAAGAAAATATAAAAATAAAATTTATACATTTTCTTGTAATTTATTACACAAGGCAACAATTTTGAAAAAATTTTAGGGGCTTTGAAAACCACTATACAATTTTGATGTATTGTGGTCCCAGTAGTACAAATATGGTTCAATTTTGAAATTCTATGGAGAGGTTTTTTTTTAAAAAATTTTTAATTAAAATTATAAATTTTTTTAGACGTTTCTCCACATAATTAATGATAACTAAAAAAAAATTAGTCCGATATTATTCAAATAAATTTAGAAAAACTGAAATTTACATAGCCTTTAATCCGTTAATATATTGCGTTTCAATCGGCTCAGTAGTTTTGGAGTAATAATAAAAAATTGAGGGAAAAAATATTTTTTTTACGTGAAAATAGCAAATTTTTTGTTTTAAAAAAATCATAAAAAATCGAAAACGTCAAAAAATCGTTCAGATTTATTGCTTTATCGCAAAGCCACATGTAATAGGAACAAAATGAGATATCGATCATAAAAATCGATTGATTTTTTCGAATTTATTCACAATTAAGTGAATTCGCTCATTTTCACCAAATTTTAGTTTTTTGTCTGATATACATAAAATTGAGTAGTTAATGTTCTTCTTTCGATTGATTGAATTTTGAAAACATTTTCCCCATGCTATGTACAAATTTTCACATCAAAAATGCATTACATAGTAACATTCGTGTATTTTTTGGCAAAACCCTACCTAGAATATACTGATTCTATTCTTCGGAAAGACATTTGTGTTGGATGAGCTTAAATGTAAATAAATAAATAAATTAAATAGTAGAAAATTTATATTTTATTATTCACATTTATTATAATAAATAAAACAAGAAAATAAATAAATAAATATGTATTATAAACTACAAACTCTGAAATTTTCTTTTAGTCGATTTTCTACTATTGTTGAATAACGAAGTGTTACTCTGAATACTCCAGCAAAAATCAGCCATCATGTGTGCATCCCAGCGACCCTGGTATCGTTCCTCCATTGTCCGGATATCTTGGTGGAATCGTTCGCCCTGTTCTTCACTCAAGTCTCCTAGATTTTTCAGGAAAACGATCTAAGTGACTGTGCAGGTAGTGTACTTTGATGCTCATGTTGCATCCAAGATTCTGGAAGTGAGTTAACATCTCTTCAACGTGCGCAACGTAATCATCACCCTTGTTATTTCCTAAGAAATTTTGAATAACCCATACAAACGAATCCCATGCATTCTTCTCAATTTCTGACATTGAACTGCCAAATTCAGTATCGTTCACCAATTTGCGAATTTGTGGGCCATCAAATATGCCTGCTTTCAGCTTTTCCATACTTAGATTGGGAAACTTCCTTGAAATATACTGGAAACATTCACTATCTTTGTTAAGTGCTTTAACATATTGTTTCATCAGACCAAGTTTAATGTGAAGAGGGGGTAATATGATGCGATCCTCGGGGCACTAGAGCCACATTTATAACATTTGGCGTACCTGGAACTAGTGTTTCCCTAGAAGGGCCATTGTTTTCTCTTCCAATGTTCTGTTTTAGGCTCTGCTGTCCCATAAACATATAAAACAAGGATATTTTGTAAAGCCGCTTTGTTGGCCTAAGAGGAAATTTACCATCTTAAGATCAACACAAATTACCCACTTATGTTCATCATACTTTATCTTCTTCATGACCAATGCAATTACAGAGTATTCTTCTTTTACTTTGGTTGAATGTGGCGATCGGCAAGGAGTGAAATTTATTCCATTATGCAAAAGGACACACTTCAAGCTGCGTTTTGATGAGTCGATAAATAAACGCCATTCGTTTGAATCATATTTCTGTAAGCCCATGGCAGTCATCAAACCAGAAATATCTGTGCAGTACACAAAGTCATCCTCTTCAGCAAAATAATGAAGTAAGTCTTTTTCTCGAGTACGGTAATACGAAACTTTAGTTTCTTTAGTTATGAGACCTGTTTCTTTCATCCGGGACGCAAGTAATTCAGAAGATCTTTTCGACAATCCAAGGTCTCTAATTACATCATTAAGCTGATCTTGATTCCATGGTCTCGGCGAGAAATGTTTGTGTGGGATGAACTCGTCATTTTCAGCTGTAGATGGTAGTGCTGGATCTGACATATCTGATTGGTAAGACATACTTGAGGTTGAGTGTCCTGGTGAAGATGAAAGCACATGACTACAGCTTGCACCCCGATCATATTCTATTTCTTGTGAATGTAGAACTGCAAGTGTAAACCCATCAGCAGACCTCGTGGGGTAAGACCATCGCATATGTTTTCCAAAACCGCTTTTTGTACTTAAACAAAAATAACACTCGGATGCGTGGTTCGCTGTTTCTCTCCATAGCATAGGCTTCAAAATTTCCAAGTGTCGTCTGTAAAATGAAAAAAAAAATTGAAAATCAGGAATATGAAGAATTCAAATTTTAATTAAGAAATATTGTAATTATAAAATATTCCAAATCTATTAATTTATACTTACTTTACGTTAGAAGACTTCATAGATAAATTCAATCGACATGGAATGCATATAGTACTCGGTGTCCAATGCTGGTTCAAATTGTGCGGATAGATATTATAGCAATCTTGATATGACTTTTGCAATGAAGTTAAGAACCACTTCCGTTTTTTCCCGGTGATATATTGGCCACACACATAACAAAATAAATCTGGATCGTTTTTACATAAAATGTTCTGGCTTTCTGGCTCATTTTTATTAATATTTGAAAATTGTTTTTAACTTCTAAGCTGTATGACTCTAATTTTTGTGTAGGTATTAAATGATGTTTGCGTTATCGCAAACACTTCTTGAATGAAATAAAAAGGGTCAAGGAGATCTTATAAATACTGATACTATAATTTGGGATAACCCTTTGTGTGGATACAGTTTGTGTGTGCTGCAAATTTTTTATTATTCCCAAGAATCCTAAAAAACATTAAGGACTTTTATGAAAAAAAAAAAATTATCCGTTACAGGTAGCTAACGGAAAATAAGAGCACTTCAGCGTACACGCACATTTATGAGCGTTTTATTACTATCCTACCGCAATCGTAAAAATTAAACAATCTTTTGTTTATTACTTATTTTTTTTTTAATTATTAGAATCATAAAAATGTCATAGAGGTTTTTTCCCAAAGGGGTTTTGCCAAAATGCGTGTCGTAAAATGCACCTGAGTTTTTATGTTCTGCATTTTCATTATGTAGGTACAATTTTCTACAGTGCTTGTAAATATGCGATACCTTCAATTAATTGTAAATAAAAATGTAAAGCATGCATCGATTTTTATGATCCATATCTAGTTTAATTCGCATGATATGTAGCTTTACTACAAAAAAATAAAAAGTAATATTTTTTGCAGTTTTCGATTTTTTCCAGATTTTTGTTTTTCAAATTTTTTTTTTTTTTAGCATTTTTTTTTTTTTTTGCTAACAATTTGTTTCATAACTTTGAAACTATTGATCGCATTAAAAAAATTTGTACACGGTCTTCAAAGATATTGTAAACCTTAATTTTTGTAAATTTAATTTGACAAAATCGGACTAGTTGTTTTTGAGTTATGACAACATAAGTGGAGAAATGGCTCAAAATATTGTCAATTTTAAAAAAAAATTTTTTTAAAAAAAATTATCCATAGAATTGAAAAATTTTACCATTTTTGTACTTAGGCAGCCATGATGCATCAAATCTATATAGTGGTTAGTCAAGCCTTTTTTTGCTGTTGACCTGTGTTATTTGTTGCTTTTATAAATCATCATATTATTATCATTTCAATGTACGAAAGAGGGTTTGAATAAATCTTGGAGTTTTCGTTTATAATTAAATACAAAATTTGTCCATTAAAAATACTACACCGAAAGAATTTTCTGCATGATATCAATTAAATTTTGCATTAGATCTATGAAATGTTCTCTGGAACTCGTGCATTGAAACTTTTTCATTCAATTTTATGAAATTTCATTCAAAAATATAAATAATTTTATTTATTAAAAATTGCATACGAATAATGAAAAAGTTTCATTAAAAAACAGTTTCATTAAAACTATGAAGCTTTTTCATAAGGTTTAAGAAATTTTTCATTCATATTGTGCCGAAAACTCAGTTTAGTGAAAAGATTTCTTTAAAACTCGTCAAATAAATTCTCCCGGTGTAATCTCAAAATATATTTTATTGTTGTTTTTCAGTATTTAGTACAAGTACGCATATAAAATATAAATATTTTTTTTTTAGTTTTTTCATATTTATACATTTTTTTAAAAAAAAAAGCTAAATTAATACAAAAGCGAGGAGTTTAAAAATAAATTATGCTTGAAAACTATCGCTAACTTATTAAGATGTTCAAACTTTTAAATGTGTTAATGTTTGCTCGTTTGAATACTTAGTAAAATACCAAACAAACGGAAAAAAATAATGGTTCTAAAGATAGATTTTGAAAAAAAAGACAAAAATATGGTCGAGCCGGGAATCGATCCCTGGTCGTCTGATTAACAGGCGACTGCTCTATGCCCTAAGCATATGATATTGGATAGTTTAAAACATAAATGAATTTTCTTCTATGGAAATTCATTCAACATATATCAAAACTAGCACCTTACCCTATAGCTTACAAAATACAAATTATAATGAGTCTAAAAATAGATTTTCAGGAAAATGTTGTATCATTATATTTACCTGGAAGTAATAAGATGAATAACCTATTGTTGTTCAAAAATTATTTTTTGTATAAGAGTAATACATTTCTTATCGGTAACCCATTATTTTATGATTTAAAGTAATATATAAGGTAATAAATACTCATTACAAAGTAATGTATAACATAATAAATAGTCCTTACCAAGTTTTTTCTGCGATGTTTTTTTTTTTTGTTCAACTTTCGCAGAGGAATTTCGGTAATTTTTATGGTAAGAATGTTCTGAAAACAATATATTGTCACCTAAAATTCTAAACTAATTAAATTTATTAATTTTTCTCGACAATGTTTGAATAGTTAAAATGCGTTTTGTTTTAAAAATACTCACAATAAGTTTTAAAAAATACAAAAGTTGACTAAAAACTTTTTCAATTACTGCCAAAAATCAGTATTTTTTATCCAAAAGGTTTGTTTATTTTTTTGCATAAATTTTTTTATGAGAGTTACGGCTTTTTTGGTTTTAGAAAATACTATTACAAAAGCCCGTAACTACATTATTTAAAAACTACTACTTTTCCATTAGTTTTTTTTTTTTCAGAAACAAATCCGTTTTTGTTTCTTAAGCATATTATGTGGCATTCCTTGTAAACCAATATAATCCTGTGCTTTAATTATAAGACTTGTTCTTGTTGCGCAGGAAATCGATAAATAAAAAATAAAATAAATAAATAAATCGCACGATCTAGGTGGTCAATTGACCGTCCCCAAACGTGATACTTTTTTTTTTTTTTTTTTTATAATTTAAACCAATACTCAGGGGATGCCCCCTACTCATGCAGTGCATTGTATTGATCAGGAAAATAAGGTATGGGAAGGAGGAAAGAGGAAAGAGGGAGTAGTGTTTGTGGATATTTGATTTAAATTTTTCTAAATTGTAAGTAACAGGGAAGACTTCTGCAGGAAGTTTGTTCCACATACGAATCGTTCGACTAAAAAAACGAATTTTCTCTGTAATGCGTTGTGCGAAACACAGGACAATCAACTACAAACGGATGTGCTCTACTAGATAAGCGAGTATTACGAATAAAAACTCGGGCTCGTGGAATAAGTTCACTTATCTCAGATGAGCATCTCCCATGGTAATATCGATAGAAAAGTGTCACACAACCCACATTCCGACGATGCTCCAATGAATCAATAGAGTTGGATACACTACTGTCATTGATAAGCTTCACCGCCCTCCCCTGAACACGGTCCAGAAGCTTCAGAATAGACAGTGGAGCCCCTGCCCATATATGAGAGTTGTATTCCATTTTTGGCCGGATATAGCTGGTATAAATAGTAAGGATATCGGATGGAGTGAAGTAAGTTTTGCAACCGTTTAGAAAACCGAGACACTTGAATGCCTCTTTCGACACTTGAAATACGTGCTTATTCCAACGGACATCACACTGTATTCTCATGCCCAGAACATCAAGAGTATCCGATTCCTCAATACCTATACCATCCATAGTTACAGATGACAATGTCAATTCCACAGCCCGTGCATTAAAATCGACCTTATTGCGTGCATTAAAATCGACCTTATTCGCGCGACCCCCACTCGGAGATTGTAGAAAGGTCTTGATTGAGTGTGTCATTCATGTTCTGCCGCATGCCCTCTATCTCCAAAGAGCTTGGCCTGTGATCGAATGAAAATGAATGACAAATGTTGCTGTCATCTGCAAAAGAGTAGATAGGGTTGATGGTCTGACCAAGAAGGTCATTAATAAAAATAAGAAAAAGGGTAGGAGAAAGAACAGAACCTTGCGGTACCCCTGATTTTAGGTGACGAAAATGTGTGTTCGGTAATCTAACATCCAAAATGAGAGTTCATTGATTTAAAAAAAAATAATTTTTGTGTTTAAAGTACACATTTTTGAACTTCTGGGGCCGAATTACGGCATTCGTGATCGAGTGAGCTTTCGTATCGTTTAAAATTTCGTCACGTATCGAATGAATAGATTACGGCAATCGAAAGCTCACGTATCGAAATTTATAAAAAAAAGTAAAAGATTGTTTCTGTTGGAATAGAATTAAAACATATGTGTTGAGAAGAATAAGCTAAAAAAAATAAAAATTTGGGCGGTAATAAGAATTATTCTACTTTTATAATAAATACAATAGTTTAATAACATAAATGAGTTCTTTGTTGCTTTTGCCTTATCGTCTGATTCTGAGGAGGAAAAATAATACCATTCGTATAAGAAAAAACCTTCGTGACAAAAGTGATCTATTGACTTTGCCAGCTAAAGCGTATGTTACAAATACCTTTGTATTAATTTTGTATAATATTTAATTAACCCAATTTCTTTTTAGATTTATTAAGCGTTTTAGACATACTAAGGGGGCAATTTAACTACATTTTATCCGAGATAAATGTTGAGGGACATATGTCAACATCATTGCCGCCAAAACTTCAGTTATCAGCCACACTGTCGCTTTTAGCCAGTGGAGGGTTCCAACATAGGTAGGAAATGGTTTTTTGGTGGGAATGTTGCAAAGCGCTGTTAGTAAAACAGTCAATAAAATAGTTAATGAAATGGAAGGTAAGCTGTGTCCGAAATTTATAATATTTTTTACCCGATCATCTGAGTCTATGGAATCGTTCATAGAAAATATAATCTCCCAGGAGGTAATTGCAGTTCAACAAATGCTTACCTTTTAATGAAAGTGGTTTGTTTTTAGTGATTGGATGTGTTGACGGCACGCATTTCAGACTGCAAAGCCAACAACAATGAACACATGTTCTTTAACAGAAAGGATTTCATAGCCCTTAACTATATGATAGTAAGTTAAGTGTATGTATATCAAAAACCTATTTTTTATTCTAAATACATTATTAATTTCAGATTTGTGATCACAAATATACAATTTTATTTATAAATTCTAAATATGGTGGAGCATCCCATGACTCTTTTATTTGATGGCAGTCCGAAGAAAGAAATTTGTTGGAGGAGATGTACAATTCCAAAAAGTTAAGAATGGTGGCTTTTGGGTATTTTATTTTTGAAATTCAATACATATACATAATCCTTTTGCTTCTTATTTATTTTATTAATATTGCTCCTAAATAAAAATAATTTTAGATCACTTTTAATTAAAAGTCAATAACTTACATTTTGTTTTTTTTTTTTTTTGCACAGAGAAAGTAAGAAGAAAATGTTTTTCGTTCGCAGTTTACATAACGAGTAACTTTTCGATTGCAAGCACTCGATAGCGTACTCGTTAGCGAAAGCTATCATCTCAAATTTTCGATAGCTCTTACTCTATATCGAAAGATGTAATCTCAAAAACGAAAATGACGAGCAATTTTACTCGTTCACGAGTTAAGTTAAGTTTCACCCCGTGGCAGTTTTATAAATATTGTAATATAAGGCTGTATTAAAATTTTGTCCGTTTGCCCTATCTCCGCTTTGTTTCGAATATATTGGCAATAATACAAATGTGTTAGTTGTTCCGATACCACTCTTTCCCCCCTTTCATTCCACATCGTTCCATTTTCGACAAATGTTTCATTTTATTATCAGTGTTTAAATTGGTATTTTCACATACGAATTTGGGTAAACAAATAATTAAGATACAATGTGGATGTTTCTTAAAAAATTAATCTCTCGGCACCTAGCCTAGTTTGCACTATAAAGGTTAATAGTCCTGTGGAGCAAAAATTTTGTCCGTTTTAGCCCTATTTCGCTTAGTTTCGGAGATACTGATCAGTCTAAAAAATCATAATTTTATAAAATAGCTAATATCTCGAAATATTGCAAAACGGAAAAAAAAATTGAAAATCTTAACCGAAGTAACGCGTTCCGATAATACAAATGTGTTAAGTGTTCCGATTCCACTCGTTCCCAGTTTCATTCCATATTGTTCCATTTTGGACCAATGTTCCGTTCTATTATCAGAGTGTTTTTAATTTGTACTTTCACGAACGTATTTGGGTAAACAAATACTTAACATACCCAGTGGCTATTTCATTAAAAATTAATCTCTCTCAGTATCTGCCCGGGTTACTTAATGCTCCTGTGGAGCATTGATTCATGATATTTACAATTATTAAGTTTTTCTAATCCGACAATTGTAATTCGTTTTCTTTAATTGATGACATTTAAGATCTTTATCATTATCAATCAAATCAATTCATTATCTTTATTTAAAAAAATGCCAATGAAAATAATTTCATTACAATTGATATCAATAAAATGGTAATGAAGTCATCAACTAATTAGTCAATTTAATTAATTACTCCCATGTATGAATTTCTTTTGTAAACAACAAAAATTAAAGTATATGTAAAGCTTAACTCTCTAAACGGCTCAAGCTTTTTACAATGGAATTCTTACCACGTGTTGGGAACGAAAAATAGACAAAAGTTTTCTAACAAAATGTTCCTACCTTAGACGATATCGGCCCCAAAATAGATTTTAGACTGAATCTCGAAAACTTATGCTTAAAAAAGCCACAGTATATCCTTGAACCAAAATAATGTATTTTTTTAAAGCTTTTAAGCTTTAATCTGAATTTATGTTAATTAGCAATGTTTTCTTAGTCGTCTTAATATATTTTTAAGATTTTTAAAAACTGTGTTCGTATTTTTATATTTATGACATTTGAATTTAGCACTTACCGACGACAAATATATTTTTTTCTTTTTGTTTATATGTAAAAAGGGAGAAAGGCCAAAAATTTATAAAACTTGATAGTAAATCGAGCCCTATTCGCCAATAAGACGTAAGCGCCGCGATTTTCGATTTTCGGTTTTTGATGAAATCTTTATTTTTTCGATCATTTGCATCATACCTCAAAATTTCATAGCTCTAAGAAATACCGTTACGGATTTTCAGTAAAACAAAAAAGACAAAACATTCATTATACAAATTTAAGTTTTAATTAAGAAATAATGTAATTAATTAGTGATGCCTTTTATATGCATTAAATTACATTATTTATTTTCAATAAAACTATATTAGAGCGACTCGCCGAAGAAAGTTAAAAAAATGCCCCTCTGAAAATGTGAATTAGTTTGTTTTGACTATTCCCAAAATATTTTTGGTCTAGAGGCCGCCGTTCATGAGCTTGACCGTGAAAATGTGAATTAGTTTGTTTTGACTATTCCCAAAATATTTTGGTCTAGAGGCCTCTTTTTTGATTTTTTGAAAATTTTCGACTTTAACCCACTCCTTCCCTGCACATCATATGAAAGCTTTTTTGAAGATTCGTCTAACGACGTATATGACATGAAGAAGCATGTAATTTTATTTAAGGTTTTTGAACAAAAAATAATTTTGCTGTCACATCAATATATTTTAATCACCATTTGACATAAAAGAAGTTTAAAAATTTTTTTTTTTTTTGGACTTTTTGCATTAGGTCGCGATTTACCAAAATTTGGCGGATGTTTTTAGTATGGGCAATATGGGTATCAAATATTTTCTTTCGCGAAGACTCGTCCAACGGGTATATAGACATTAATGAGCATGAACTTTACACGTGTAAATTCCGTGAAATGTTTTTTTTTTTTTTGCAGATTTTTGAATAAGAATATAATAATTTTGCAATCACATCAATATATTTTAATCACTTTTTAACATAAAAGTAAGTACTTTTTATCATATTCGTTTAAGTTCGAGATTTACCAAAATTTGGCGGATGTTTTTAATATGGCCAATATGGATATCAAAATTTTTCTTTCACAAAGACTCATGCAACGGCGTATATGATATATATGGACGAGTCTTCGCTAAAGAAAAATTTTGATACCCATATTGCAAATACTAAACTATCCGCCAAATTTTGGTAAATTGCGAACTTAAACTTTTTTTACTTTTTTACGCTCCATTCAAAGTTAGATGGTCTAATGTCTACATATATTTTTTGGGTGGTTTACAATTACATTTTTCTTGTTTTTTTGTTGTACTGTCTACGTACTAATTTATTTATTTCAAGTACTGGCAAGCTACCGAATTTTTTATTAAATGTATTAGCTAAATGCAAAATAAAAAATAATACCAAGTCTGTGCAACGTTGGCAAATTAATGAGGCCAAGCGTACATTAGTGTTATCATTTCGATAACATGACAGTAAAGTTTAATGTTTAAAATTTGACACATTGCCAGTACATGTACTACCGTATACAACACAGGGCCGACACTGGTCCGCTTGTATTTTTCTACATGGGTGATCTTTAAATCGGCAAATAAATACTTTAAGATCGATTTGAGATAATTTTATCACATTTTATTAATATGTTTTAAATGAAAAGTAACTTGATCAAATTTTATCTGTAAAATATAGAGAAAAACATTGAAAATTTCGATCAAATTGGCAAATTTTTAAAAATCGTCATTTTTTTTTTCTTATTTTAAACGAGCTTAAGATCATTTATTTATTAAATGAAGTCAACCAATGTGGAATAAATAATTATAATTAATAAATAAATGAACTAAAGCTCGTTTATAATAAGAAGAATTAAATAAAGAAGATCAAAGAAAACTTAACATTTTTAAAATCGTCATTTTCCATACAGTGAATTTTAGTAAAATCGTCATTTTATTATATTTCACTTCAAAAATCGTCAAAATGGAGACAAATCGTCAAAGTTGGCAACGCTGTAAGTAACTTTCTCTTAAGGGAGGACATGACATTGGCCGTTTTTTTGAAATCGACTTTTTATATAATTTTATTTTAGTAAATATTCTTAAGATTCTAAGAAAAAAAATTTCTTGGAAAATTCCTACGGGTTCAAAAGTTACAGCCGGATTAGTGAGAGCACATTTTTAATTTTCGTGCTACCTACGTATGACAGCTGGTATATTACTTGTTTAGGAAATGATGCAAATCGTTTGCAATGCTCCAGAGTGAAGGCATATGAAGCTTCAAAAGAAGCCCGAATTGCTAAACGATTAAAAAAAAACTGTAAGAAACAGCACAACACAAGATAACGAAGGCATACAGTACGAAGCAGGCATGGCAATTGAAGGTAACCTTTTTTTTCTTTGTCCACACTTTGAACGCCTTTATCTCGAAACCATGTTTTTTCGTACTGGTTGCGGCACTAGCTGGTTCATTTTTTTGAAAAATTTTTTTTTTTTGTATTTTTTTAAACTTGATTCGCTATCGTATGACACGAGCTTTTTTTAAATTTTTATGATTTTTTAAGTCAATATTTTTTTTCAAAAAACGCACTTTTAAATTGGAACATCACCAAAAATTGAAAAAAAAATTAAAAAAAAAGCTCGTGTCATACGATGACCAATTTTTGTTAAGATTTAAAAAAATCATTTTTTGCCAGATCGGACAATTTTTTGCGACTCCCAGCGCTGCAACCACGAGGCCCCATTTTTTCTCTGCCGCCAGTTTGGAGCTCTATAACCATGTTGGAGTGAAAAATATTTTTTTGGAAATTTTGGAAAATGATTGTTTTTTGACTGAGTTATGAATTTTTAAAAAGGTCTGTTTTCTCTGCCGCGAATGTAATGTCCCCCCTAAAAATAAAAGCTCTAATCACGTGAATTGCATTCTCTTTACGAAAATATTTCAAAAATCAACCATATTGTAAAGAAATTTTGTCAGTAATTTGGTTTTTAAAGTCTTAATCGAAAGCAAAAAAAAACAGATAGAGATAATGAAGTAGTTTTATAAAAAAATATATTTATTTAAAATATTAAAAAAAAAAAAGTAGTGCCATAAAGCACGTACAGTATAGAGTAGGTGTAATTTGTTTAATGTTTTTTTTTAGGTGTGAAAACAAAACAATTTACAATTTTGAAATATTAAAAAAAATGAATTTGAAATTTTTAAATTTAAATATTTTTTTCTCTCCTTTATTTGTTAAAAAATTTGTTGGAAATAAAATTATTTTTTTTACTAAAGCTTTAATGGCACAAAATATAATTAAGTTTTTTTGTAAAAAAAAAAAGATCACTTTAAGTATAAATTATAATTAAAAAAAAACTTTTTTTGAAATACACATAGAAAAATAATACAAAGTTTTGAAAAAAATAAAGTTCATATTTTTGTGATTTTAAATTGTTTTATATATAGTTTTTATTTTTTTTACTCAATCGCATTATTTTAGCAATATATTTTTTAGTTTTTAATTTTTTTTTTGGTTTTATAATAAATTGTAATGTGTTTCACATTTTTGTTTTAGCAATAAGTGTTAGTTTTTATTTTGTTTGCTGAATTATTTTCTGGCTTGTTAACACTACTCAACAAATTTAAATTAAATTGTTTGTAGAAGAACCTGTCTTTGAAACACATATTTTTTTATTAGATTTAAATACGCAGCATCTTAATTTTGTCAAAAAAATGTATTTTCTTATATGCAGTTTCTGAAATATCGAGGTGTTTATATTTGCAACTTTCACCCCATTTTTTCGTATATTTTGCTTAATTTTTTCGAAATTTAACTGCAAGACCATGTCTTTTTTTAAGAATTTAAATTTACACAAAATTATTTGTCATTTTAGTATAACCATGCTGATGATTTTTTCAGGATATCTTACCACTATTGCAAGGAATTGAAAATTTTGCATGTTTAGTTTTATGAATTATATGCTTGGTCATTTCCATAGTCATATACGTTACAGTCGCACGGTTCAGTGAGGTGAAAACAAGGAAAAAGCATATTTTTTTAATGTACAGTAGTAACTCGATTCTTGCACATACTTGATACTTGCACCCCTCGGTTCTTGCAACATAGGAATATTTTTCATTACGCACTCAGTACTTGCGACATCCGAAAATTTTGAACTCGATACTTGCAACATTTTTGTATTACTCTTGCGTGCTGCTTTGTTTTACGTTTTCTTAGACTGAATACATTTCGGGAAATCCCCGTCGTTTTATGCTGCTGATGAAATGTTTTAATTTGAATCAGTTTTAAGCTGACTATTGAGAGGCTTACGAAGCTGAACTACAAAAAAGCCTATTAAGTCACATTGTTCGTCGTGGAAAAACAATAGACGAGTCTTTGAGAAACATCACCTTAAAAGACGGAATATGTTTTTTTAGCTAATGCGTGGAATGCCCTTAATGAGTCTTCAATTCGTTCATCATTTCAAAAACTGTTTAATAAATCATCCGACTGGGATAATGAAGATGTTATTCCTCTTTCAGAGTTACGTATACAGCTAGCTGACGATGCATTCAATATTCAATCCATTGCAACTTTGCTTCAAGAAGTAGAACCATTGCAGCAAATATCATATTCTGAAATTGAGCAATGGGTTGTTGAACCTAATTTGGCGCTCACCGCACAAAATGAAGATCAGTGTACCGATGATGACCTTACTCATGGTGAAGAAAGAAATTGACGTGGTTGTCAATACGAAGCAAGTTACATCGGAGGAGACTATATCAGCGTTCAATATTTGCTTAGAAGGGCGGAGCAAAACAATGCTTCATTAGACGATATTATGATGCTCCAGAAACTAAGAAGCAGTGTAGTACTGAACAAGCGACTTTGTACAAAACAAACAAAAATTTTAAATTTCTTTAATTCCACATAAAATATGTATATACTGTTATACGAATGCGTTGAACTTAAGTGTTTTGAATTGAAATATTAAACTTAGATTCTAAACAGATGTATGTGCCTTTTATTTTGTAGGGAAAATTAATACTCGGTACTTGCGACAACCTCGAAACTTGCACCGAGCCCGGTTTTCATTACGTGCAAGAATCGAGTTTCTACTGTACTTCTTTATATTTTTGTATAGGAACTAGAAGCTTTACATTTAGTAGAAATAGGAAAACTATCGAACTGCAAGGTCCTCAATTATAAACTTTCAGTGTTGTGAATAAGGCTCAATTTGCTATGTTATAACAAGTTTTAGGTTAAAAATCTCTCAAAATTTCATATGATGAAGAAATTCTGAGGTCACATATGGAATCAGAGCATATCAAACTTTAGAATAGTACATTCTAGTCCCAGGGTATTGACGTTTTTAGATTTTGATGGGCTGTGTTTTTAGTAGAATATATGAATTTTTTTGGCGACTTAAGTGAAATAAAAATATATCATTTTAACCCTCTAATGCCCGAATTTTGTTTTGCAATGAAATTCATACCATGTATTCGTCTCGCAAAAAAAAGAATAATTTCTCTTAAAAAAATGTTTTTCGCTGACTACTTTCGGCGATATGAGCAAAATAATTAAAAATTTATCTCGAAAACTAATGCAAGTAAAACAAAAGTTTGTACCAAAAATATTGCTCTTACCAAGACATAACCACAATCCAAAAATAAACTTTTTTGTGCTTCTTTTAAGAAGATATGGCGATTTTCGCTATTTGCAAAATGCGAAATAGGGCGAAAAAGTATCTTAACTTCAGACTTTTGCTACTATTACTAATTGTCTTCTCTATACCAAATTTTCAAAACGATCCGTCCATTACTTTATAAGTTAAGACAATGTCCTTAGAGATATCCTGATAAAATCCTGTTCGTTCTTGAAGAAAAATAAGGACTGATTATTAAGGTAATACTTCAATCTTACTTATACTTAATTTTCAAGAGTTTTAAAATCAACTTAAATAAGTGTTTTAGTTGTTGGAAATCTCAGTTAATTAAAAAATAATTATTTTTTGAATTTTTACAAAATTTGAACTTTAAAGCTTTCTCGCGTTTTAACAGTGCACTGAATACGAACAGTTTCTTTCTTCGCAAAAAATTTTAGCTAATTCACTTTTATATCGAACTATATCAATTTCTAAGTATAAACACTCATTCGAAGCATTTGGGTTCAATTTATAAACGATGACAAATGTTCCCTTAAGTTCTTCGTCAGGCGTTAG